>LOJH01015315.1:7993-23519 GCA_001685095.1 Ellobius talpinus | reverse complement strand
AAGGAAGGAAGGAAGGAAGGAAGGAAGGAAGGAAGGAAGGAAGGAAGGGTTTGCCCTGGCTCACAGTTCAGGAGGGCACAGTCAGGCCATCAGGCTGTAAAGGCAGTGCAGGTGTAGGAGCTAACTGGTCACAGAGCAGAGTGGAGTGGATGTGGGTGAGGCTATAAGGTCTCGAGGCCCGCTGCACGACCTACTTCCTCCCACAGGTTCAAACCACACCTGCATGTGGAAGCAACACTTCCAAAAGGTTTGCTTATGACCGAGAATGGAAAGTGGACAGTAGATGAAGGAGATTAAGATTCGATGATCTCCTTTTCAAAAACAGAACAGCTCAAAAGAGCTCTAACACACTCATTTAAAGTGAACAACTAAATCATGTTTTAGTCAGATTTTTTTATTGAAAATTCATATAATATATTCTGATCATGGTTTCCCCTACCTCAACTCCTCCCAGCTCCTCTCTCCCCACCTTTTCAACTCCATGACTTCTTTCTCTCTCTTTAGCAAACGGGGGGGAGGAGAATAAAAACAACTAAAAAAAGTACAAGAAACACACACAGAGACAAAACACACCCCCAAAAGATCCCCCAAGCCCTTAAAACACAAAATTAGAAACCATAATAAACACGCAAAAGATCAATAAGTTAAAAGGTACTGAGCAAAGCAATATGGGACAAATCTACAAAACCACCACTCCATTAACTTTGCGTGGGCCATCCTTTGCCTGGGGCCTGCCCTTAAGTGTGGTTTATATTCCCAGTGAGACTCCATGGGAGAAAATTAATTTTTCCTTTGTAAGCAGTTGTCAATTGGAGATAGCTTCTTGGTTAGGAACTTGTGTCCGCTTCCCCATCTCAGAGCTGGGACCCCAGGTGACTCGAACCTGTGCAGGGCCTATGTGTGCTGCTGTGAGTGCATGTGTGCATCAGGCCTGTTGTGTCTGGAAGACACTGTGTCCTTGCTGCGATCCATCCCCTCTGACCCTTTTCTACATAGTTTTCTGAGCCCTGGAGAGAGGGGCTTGATGAAGACATCCCTTTTAGGTCTGAGGACTTGAAAGTCCTCTCTGCACATTGTCCAGTTGGGGGTGTCTGTATTTGTCCCCCACTTTCTGCAAGAAGAAGCTTCTCTGATGATGGCTGAGCAAGAAGACAATGACAGAGTCCCAGCCTGGTGTGGCCACAGGGGGTCCCAGGCAGAAAGTCTGTTTCACTCATACTTGTTTGGTTTTTCTGAGGCAGGGATTCACTGTGATATAGGCCAGGTTAGTCTCAAATCCACAGAGCCCCTGCTCCCCATCTTACCTGCTGGTTACTGAGATCAAAGGCATGCACTAACATGCTTGGCCTATTTATTTTTAATTATTACTTCATTATTTTTTGTGTGTATGGATGTTTTGCCTGCATATATATCTGTGTACCATGTGCATGCCTGGTATCCTTGGAGACCAGAAGAGGGTGTTGGATCCCTTGAAACTGGAGTTATGGTTGATTGTGAGCCTCCACATGGTGCTGGGAATCAAACCCAGGTCCTCTAGAAGAGCAGCCAGTTCTCGTGACCACTAAACTACCTCTCCAGCCCCAATTTATTTATTTTAAAGATAAGATCTTACTGAATAGCCCAGGCTGGTCTCCATCTCAACCTCCTGCTTTGGCCTCCTGAGGGCAGAGATTTTGAGCATGTGCTACCAAGGCTGGCAATGTTTTAAATGCACAGTCACAGAGCTATACAATCATAGTCAAAACCTAGTTTGACTATCAGCTCAGAAAGAAACCCTAAACCTAGTAGCTTTTTTTCTCATATTCTCCAATTTCCTCATGGTTAGGCAGCTGCTAGTCTGCTTTCTGTCTCTGTAGGGCTGCCTACTGTGGATTTTTTGTTTGTTTGTTTGTTTATTTATTTATTGAGACAGGGTGTCTCTGTGTGACAGGTTGTCCTGGAACTCATTTTGAAGACCAGGCTGGCCTCAAACTCACAGAGATCCACCTATCTTTGCCTTCTGAATGCTGGGACTAAAGGTGTGTGCCACCACTGCCCAACTACTATGAACATTAAAAAAAAATACAATTAGAACCTGTCTTAGTCAGTGTTCTGTTGCTGCAAAGAGACACCGTGACTTTGGCAACCCTTATAAAAGAAAGCATTTAATTGGAGCTGGCTTACAGTTTCGGATGTTTAGTTCACAGTGTGGTAGCATGTAGGCAGTCATGGTGCTGGAGAAGTTGAGAATTCTACATCCAGATCTGAAGGCAGCAGGAAGAGAGAGCTTCTGGGCTTGGCATGGGCTTCTGAAACATCAAAGCCCACCTCTAGTGACACACTACATCCAACAAGGCCACAGCTCCTAATCCTTTCAAATAGTGCCACGTGTTTGGTAGTCAAGCATTCAAAGTTATGAGCCTATTAGGGTCATTCTTTTCCAAACCACCGCAGATGCTACCAACAGGTATCCCTTTGTGCTGGTCTGTTTTCATTCAGCATGCTTGTCAAGGCTCATTTTTGGTATAGCATCTACCAGTTTATTTCTTTGTTTTGCAAAATAATATTCATTGCATGGAGACACCATGCTTTGTCTTCCTACCCGCCATTTACAGACATTTGGAAGGATTACTCTTTTTGATTAGCATGAGCAACACTACGGAAAACTTTCCTGCACAGCTTCTGTGCGGACATTTTTCAATTCTTGTCGCGAGATATCTATAATTGCTGACTCCCCTATGGTTATTTTTTTATTTATGTTTTCCCCTCTAAGGAGTGACCAGACTGATTTTCAAAACAGCTATGCCATTTTACATTTATCAGTAAAGAAGGCTTCCAATTGCTCTACCTTCTCGGTAACTCTTAAGATCCGTCCTTCTGATTGTAACTACTGCGCAGGTGTGGCATGGCCTCTCACTGGGGTTTTGATGGCAGGTGGCTGATGGGTAATGATGGTGATCATCTTTCTGTGATTCTTGTTTTTCTGAAGGTGAGTATGTTTGAGAAGTGATGTGCGCCCTGGTATCTACAGTCAGAGCTTGATGGTGCTGGAGGTACTCGAGGCTTTGTTGGTGATTCCTGAAGGAGTCCAGCCTTCACAGAGAAAGATAGCCTACAATCTAAGTGAAAATGAGGCTGGAGAGATGGCTCAGTGGTTAAAGGCACTGGCTGCTTTTACAGAGCACTAAGATTCGATTCCCAGCCCCCACACTGTGACCCACAACCGTCTATAACTATAGTTCCGGGGCTTCAGACGCCATCTTCTGGCCTCTGTGGGTACTACATGCACATGGTGCACAGACATACTTGCAGACAGAATACAGCATCCACACAAAATAAAATAAAAATAAGTATGTGATTAGACACTTCAGGCCACTAAACTACAGAAGGGGATATTGGAGGAATGCTGGGAGGTTAGGATGCTGGCAGGACACCGTGTGGTGATGAGAAGAGGAAGTACTCCTACCTTACTGCCTCTGTTTCCCCCAGGAAGCAGGAAGTGGGAAGCAAGCTCACAGGCTAAAGAGGGAGCTGCTTTAGTTAGCTTCTGTCACTGTGACAAAATGCCTGCTATGGAGGACTTAAAGGGCAAAGGCTTATTTTGGTTTCTGGGTTCTAAGGGTTTAGTCTATGGTGAGCTGGCTCCATTGCTTCTGGGCCTGCACGAGGCAGAGGGGCAGGACAGGGAGCAGTACACAAAGGCTTACCTCGAGGCAGACAGAAGGCAAATAGAGCCAGGTAAGAAGAGACCAGAGACAAGAAGAACCTGCTGAGGCTTGCCTTTGGACCCACTTCCTCCCACTTGATCCCACTTCCACACCCTTTCAGTCACGATCCCGAACCCCTAAGTGGGTTAGTCGTCAGGGAAATGAGCGCTCACATGGTCCAATCTCCTCTCTGTGGTACCACTAGCTGTGGGCCAAGCTTTTAACACGTAAGCCTTGGATTCTGAGGGGTGAGGAGGATGGGAGAGCACTTCATATTCAAACCACAACCGGTACCAAGGCAGAAAGTGTCGGAAGCTGGGCGTGAGAACCAGAAGATATGAGCTAGCTACCTGTCAAGAGGAGAAGAATGGAGAGAAACAGCACTGGACACCCCAGCCGGGCTTGTGAATGTGAATTCAAAATGTGGAGTCAGCCTGGCATAAATTTTCTCTAGAAATATACCACCGGGCACAGGAGCAGGAAAGCCCCAAGGGTGTGTGGAGCAGCATCAGATCTCAACAAGACTGAAGCCAGAGTTTGACACACATACCCCTGCCCTCCGCGCTCACAGCTGTCTCCCACCAGAGTGGCATATCTGCATCGCAGACATCAGTGTCACTCAAAGCCTACAGTCTACATTAGGGATCAAGTCTGTGTTATATTTCATGGGACTTGACAAATACATTACAAAATCAATCCACAGTTATGAATCATACAAAACAGTCCCGCTGCCCTGTTCTCCTCTCCCTTCTTAAACCCTTGGCCACGGCTAATCCTTACTGTCTCTGCTATTGTGTCTTTCCCTGAGCTTGGCAGAGACAGCAGGTAGCCTTTTCACACTGGCTTCCTTCCTTGAAGGTCTTTTCACATCTTCGCATAGCCTCCTGGGATCTCTGAAAGGGAAATTTCAGGCTGGTGCTGTGCACAGCGCTGACATACTGAGTCGAAGTAAAGGAAAAAGTGGTTGGGGGTGAACAGATGGAAGGACACAGAAACCAGGATGTTGGATGAGCCCTTCTCAGGGTCCCCACCTGATTGAAACAACCCGCTGTCAATCATCTTGGGCAACTATAACCACCTCCCCATAGGAAATGAGACCTAGAGCCCACTCAAAAGGACTGTGGTTCTCCTTACCTGAGTCTTGAGAAGAGAAGCCAGGCTTTGTGCAGCAATATTGAGGCTCTATATTGTCTGTAAGTGAATCCACACTTAGACGTGGGGAGGAGGGCTGGCCTTTTCCTGAGTGACAAGCGGGGAATCAGATACAATGACCATACACTAAGGATACCTGGGTGTCTTCTGGGTCCCCCTTTGTACTAGTTACCTTGTCACGGTGCCCAAACACCTGGCAGAAGCAGCTTAAGGGAGGATGGGCTTCTTTTAGAGCATGATTTAGGATACAATCCATCGCAGCAGCGTGGGCAGTTGCGTTGCTAGAAGCGAGAGTTTGTGGTACAACTTGCCACATTGAGGCTGCAAGCAGGAGGCAGAATCTTGGAAGGAAGCAAAGCCAGGCTATGACCCTCACCTCTCACAATCATCATCTGTCTCCCTCCTCCCACCGCAGTCCCGCAGTGATCCACCTCTGTCAGCACGCCTCTGGCACCGAAGACCCCATGACTTCCCTCACCGATGCCACTAGCTGGGGATCGTAAGCCTGTGGGAACATTCCACATTCAGCCAAGCCTTTTGCTGCTGGGTTGTAACAAACACTGGGGACCTCATCTTTAGGGTAAAAATCTTATGAAATGTCTACCTTCTGATACTGGCTTTCGTGGTGGGGTGCTAAGGAAGGGAGAGGGCTGTTTTCACTTGAGGAATGGGGTCAAAGATAACAGGGGGGCCAAGAGGCTGCGTTGTGGAGCCCCTAATAACCAGAGCAGAAGCTTGCCCATGAGGCTGTTTCAACATGGAGGTGGGGCGAAAGGTATCTCAAGAATACATGGGAATTAAATGCGAATCTGGAAGAGAGATACCAGTTACTGACATTACAGGAAGTCAGGATAGGTCTGTGAGCTGTTAACTGGGGATGCGAGGCCACTTGCATGCCCTCTCTAGGGAGTTCATTCATGGGCTTGTCTCCGACAGGTTTTTGAAGTTCAATATCAGATTTTCTCAGTGGACAACAGGGACATCAGAGAAAACGCCCCACCTCAGATAGGGATTCATGCCCTGCTCTGGACACCCTTTCTTCTGTGACTGTCCCCAACAGGCACACACAGAAGGACCAGCCTGGACAGGCTCTGGGTGCCAGAGCACCTGGGCACGTGAAGGCCTGGTTGGGACAGACACCTGGGTGTATGAGGTCCTGGGTCTTTAAGGACCTGGGTGGGGTTCACTTGAGTGTGGGTGCACCTGGGAGTGGAAGCCCTTAGGCATGTGAGGATCTGGTCACGGGAAAGAGCACCAGGGGTCCTACTGGTCCTGTCAAATTGACAATGACTCTCAACCACAACAGGAGAGGACCTGGGTGTGGGAGGACCCAGGTGTGGGAAGACCTGGATGTGGGAGGATCTGAGTGTGGGAGGACCTAGGCTTGAGAGAAGCTGGGCATGTAAACACCTCAGTATGGGACAATCTGAGCACCTACATACGGGAGCATGGAAGTGAGTGAGAACCTTAGGGCGGAGTAGTAATTCCATGATCACAGAGCACCAGGCCCTGTAATAACCAGGATGTGTTAGGACTTTGGCCTTTGAGGACCTGGGTACATGAGAAGATGGATGTTTGAAGATCAGTGTATTTCTAAGGCTTGGGCACTGAGTATCAGGGTACATGAAGGTGCCCGTGTGTGAGGACCCCAAAATAGAGACTCTGAGCCTGCTGGCTACCTGTCCACTTGGCACGCCTGTCCAACCACAGGTGAAGGATCTCTGAACAGAGTAGCTGACAGAAGAACTCTGTAAGGAGGGGGCAGGACCAGGGCCAAGGAACTGTGTCTGCCTTTCACCATAAACAATCAAAAAGCACTTTGAACGAAGTTTATGGCTTTGGCGAAGCTCCAATCTCCTGAGAGGGCTCAGGCCATAAATTCTTAAGAAGCCCTAGACCTGCTGGCCGGGCCTTGCCACTCTCTGTGGCCTGCGCAGAAGGGAAGATAGGTCACACTGTGGGCTCCTTTCGTTTTCTCTTGTGTCTATCAAGATGGAAGATAAACAGCCTGTACACCTTGGATGGGTAATGAGGCCCAGGTGGCAGGGGGACCTGCGGCAGCCTATGTGAGCCCATACATGTGGAAAAGGCAGGAAAGGCCCTAATCCACAGAGCACGGGGAGGCCAGGTCTGTTTTTAGCCCTGGCTGGTGGGGCTACTCCTTCCTCCCCTCCTACTCTTGGCTGAATCACTCAGCAGCTGGCCCCCCGGGTCGGGGGTGCCTTCCTGTCCCCTCCACCAGCTCCATCTGCGCACAGGCGCCCCTGAGGTTCCCACACCCAGCTGTCCACCACACTGCCAGTGGGTGTGAGGCCTTTTGGGAAAATGTCTGCTAAAAGCAGAGTGGAGAGAAAGGGAAACATTGAATATTAACGTGGCAGGGAGAAGCCTGCATAAATCTGCATGGCTAATGAAGTCAGGGAAGAAGTCCCTGATCTCAGACCACCAGGAACTGTGAACTTGAGGCTAGGGTTACACAGCCAGCAAGAGACCTGTCATTTTGCAGTCAGAGGGACCAGGCCAGAATGAGGGAGCAAAAGGGAGCAGTCCGGGCTCCCTATGCCAGTGAGAGACAATGAGGTCATTATTGGCCAATCAGAGTGGAGGGCGGAATCCCAGCTGACGTTTGGGGATTTTAAAGGACCCTGGGGACTCCCAAGTGCCACGTTCCTATCCCCGGATTGAGAGAACTGGGGAGCTGACCGGCCAGTTGAAGGTCAGTGCTTATCTGTTTCTGGATTTTTCTTTGTACTGTTTACAGTACGCTTGGAAGCATGTCCCCAGGGAAGCAGGCAGCCGCCTCTGGGAAGCAGCTTTCTGTCCCTACAAGCCTCTATCCATCCCACCCACAAAGGCAAGTCCTCTTCTCTCAGCAGATGCCTCCCACATCCCTCAGCCCGGGATCTCTCGTCACAAAATGCTGACTCACAGGTGGACGGAAGTCGCCATCCTTAAAGAATCCCACCTTGACAGCTGGCCCGCCAGCTCCAGCATCAGGACTTCCTCCGTGTGGAGCTCAGTACCCCACACAGCGTGGAACTCAGTACTCACAGTGGGGAATTCAGTACCCACACACAGCATAGAGCTCAGTACCCCACACAGCGTGGAGCTCAGTACCCCACACACCGTGGAGCTCAGTACTCACACACCATGGAGCTCAGTACCCCTATACAGCACAGAACTCAGTACCCACACACACCCTGGAGCTGAGTATCCCCGCACAGTGCTCTAATCCGGACAGCTTAGATATTTAGCAAGTCCTGCCTGCCTTCTTTCCCTCCCTCCCTTCCTCCCCTATTTCCTCTTTTCCCCCCTCCTTCTCCTCCCTCTCTTCATCTCCCTCTTCTCCTAGTCCTTCCTTCTCCTCTTTCTCCTCCTTCTTGCAGTAGAGACCACACTAAATTCCCAGTGAGTCTTCTGTTTTGTTTTTTGTTTGTTTTAATAGCTTCAGGTCCTTCAGCCTTATCTCTCAAGATCAATTTCTTCACTTCCCAGTCTCTGTCTTCTGAATATGCATCCTTTTTCACATAGTTATTTGGTGTTTATCCATTCACATCTCCAACTTACTCCAAAGGAGACTCGAAGGAGCTTGCAAATTATCCAGCAATATTATAGAAGTAATGGGGAAATATTAATGAAAAATAGGACAGAAAATGTTGAGCCATAGTAAATAAGCACATTCCTCTTAGTTCTGAAGTCAGCTAGATGCAGACCCAAATTTGCCTGGTGAATTCCCTGGCAACCAAGGCACAAAGGGAAAATTGGACAGCTACGCAATCCAGTCTCCATAAGGACAAATAGGAAACAGCCGTTTCTAGACCTGGAAATGGGAGAAAAACATCCCTGGGTTTACCCAGAGAAGCCTGCATCCAGCACTTTTCTCACACTGAATTCAACAACCTGTTTATTCAGACTATTTCTTATAAAGATGCCTCATATCATAACCCCAAAAGCACAATTTCAATGAAATTGTCCACTCTGCTTTGTTAATGGGCCTCTTAACACACGGCAATAAAGTACTTCAAACTCCCTCTGATGGTAGAAAATGGCAGTGAGATGTTTCTGCCCGCGATGCTCCTAGCAGCAGGGCCTGGGGTAGCGTTAGCTCTTTAGTGCCATGCTAACTCTTGTAGCGGGCTCCTCAAACTTACTGCTGCCTCTGCGACAGGAACTGAATTTAAGCCAATTTGTCTTCATCTTTTACTTGGCCAATTGATTTTTTTTTTAACTTAAGTGCAGGACTGTATTGTTTATCACCACAATTCCATTTTGTTAACTTCGCTCCTGAGTGTTCTAGCCTGCTGATGCTAATCCTGGATTTGCATTACATCAATTCACATACAATATTTCCTCAAGCAGAAGACTCCTTTCCTTGCAAGATGCACTATTTACAAATTGTCCCCAAGAAGAAAGGATATTGCTGATTGCATTATTAAACTGTGTGGGTTTGAATGAGAAATGTCCCTCATAGGCTCCTGTATCTTAACTCTCAGTCCCAAGCTGGTGGTACTCTTTGAGGAGGTTGTGACCTTTGGGATATAACACTGAGCTGGAAGAAGTTTGTCATTGAGGGTGACTTTGAGGTTTTATAACCCGCACCACTTCAGTTCACTCTATCTGATTCATGCTTGCAGTTGAAGATGTGATCCCCCCAGCTACCTGCTCCTCTGCCTTCTGCCACTATGCCTCCCTCACCATTATGGACTCTCCCTCTAGAACCATAAGCCCATATAAACATATAAAATAAGCTTTCATTCTATATGTTACTTTGTATCATGGCATTTATCACAGCCACAGAAAGGTAACTTGCATGGTATGGTACACCCTGGCGTTTATCACAGCCACAGAAAGGTAACTGGCATGGTATGGTATGTCCTGGCTTTGGAATTCATCTGGTTTTAGGCATAAAGATAATCTTAAAACCAGAAGTTTTACAATCCCAAACTGAGACAGGAGGATTGCTGAGAGTTCAAAGCTAACCCGGACGTCCTAGTGAGTTCAAGGCCAGTCTGGGCTATATGACCGAACTTTGTTTGAAAAGAATGCAAATCAAGGACTGAAGAGTTGGCTCAATGGTTCAGGAAGCTTTCAGCCTTTTCAAAGAATCCAAGTTCAATTCCTATCACCCACAGCATAACTGTCTAGAATTCCAGCTCCAGGGTCCCTGACCCTGACACCCTCTTCTGACCTCCTCATATAGCCACAGAGGCACACACTTTGGTTTGTTGATTGGCCTCACAATGTACATAAATAGAAATAAAACAAATCTTTTTTAAAAAAAAATCCAAATCAAACCAAAACAAGCAGGAGTCTTAGAACCAGTGAGAACCAGTGAAATCTGCTGTCACCAAATCTCCATATTCTATTGTTTTAATTTGATGAGCTTGTCTTGCCTCACAATACTGGCAGAGCCTGGGAAGGCCCCTTGGTTTCCCTCTGCGAGTATATGTCTGGCCACCCATCAGATGCGTGCTAATTTAGCCTTGAATGAACAACTGTGGCTTCAGGACATGTGAGCCCCAGCCTCTTTAACCCCAATCCCAAATTCACATGTTCATCTGAACCCATGCACTCTGGGCCTAATTATTTGGGACCTTTGGATTTCTCTAAACTGAACTATTATCAACAATAGAGCCTGAGGCTCATCCAGGAAAGAGCAGAGTGGTCTGGGCACCTGATAGATCAAGGGAAAGATGGGGCCTGGCTTGGTCCCAGGGAAGTCACAGTGCCTGAAGGGAGGGTGGGCCCAGGTACCACCAGGGCAAAGACTCCAGGTTTTCCTCAGAAAAAGCAAGAAGCCACACATAGGTGCCGAAGCTTTAGTCTTCAGTGACAGACAGACATCACGTAACAACCAGATATCTGAGCATACTGTGGGCCCAGGTCAAGCTCTGCAGTCAGATTGCCCCCATGCAGTGCCCCCTCAAAAACTCCTAGGGTATGGAATCCCAGAGGCAGGAGGAAGAACCAGCCTGGGTCAAGACCTAGGTTCTACAGCTGTTAGGTTTCTGAGTATAGAGAGACAGGAGGCAGAAACAGAAACAAGAGCCTGACCTCTGCACCCCAGACTGTTTATTTCAAACAGCTAAGGACAGACACCTCACCCACGGGAAAAGAGGTGCCTGTGTGGGGAAGACTGGCAGTGACTCTTTATAGTGGCCGGGTGAGGATATCATTTGCATCCATAAGGGGTTAAGGTAGTCCCACTGTCTCTCTTTCCTTCCTCTCGGCGATGACCAGCTGACCGAGCAAGGTCATTTGTAGGCATGTTGTCTTGTGACCAAGGCATTCTATTAACAGCTGTGGTGGCTTGTCCTCTCCAGATGATTTCCCTCCTCTAACAGAATACTTGAGACGGTCATGTGTGACAGTTCATCTTGGGAGTTCCAAGATGAGAGCCTGAATCTGCTCTGGGTGGTCTTGCTGCAGCCTGATGCAGTGAGAGCCATCACATAGCATAGAAGGGTGGGTTCCCTTAGAGACACTTAGAAATAAAGACAGTAGTCCATCTATAAGGGCAAAGCCCCAAGTCCTAATCATTTCTCAGACTCCACATTCCAACCCTGTTGCCACGGGGAGGAAGTTTTTACCGCAGGAGCCTGGGCAGCCACTTTCATCCCATCATAGATTCTGTTCCCAGAGTTCCCTTGTGATGCAGAACCAGGTGAAGTGAGGAAGCTTTGGGGAGCCTCCCCAGGAGCAGAGGCCACTCAGGTCAGGCCTCAGCAACGATCAGGAGAGGTTGGTTCAGCCAAGACCTGGGGGGGCGGATACATGGAGAAGGTGGGAAGAGCCTGCGCTTACAATGCCATCTGAAGAAGTCATCTTCAAATCTACACTCCCCTTCCATGGAGCAGAGAGTGCAAAGGTCCCTTTACACCTGGAATCCCAGTGGGTGCAGGGTGTTGGGCTCAGAAGCTAGTGTAGAATGGCTGGTGGGTGCTAGCAGGGACCCCACACAGCTGTGAGAGGCGGGGGAAGAAGGCACAGAAGGGACGAGGTCTGTCACTCCAACTTCACGTCTATGATAGAGACCCTCTTATAGCTTTCTCAAGTGCATACGTGAACACACACAGACACAGAGACGCATGAATACAGAGAGACACACACACATGTAAATAAAAATAAAAATAAATCTTTAAGAGAAAACACTCCAGGAGAGAGTGATAGCTACTCTTTCCGTTTTATAGAGAAAAGGACTCATGAATAACAATAAAAGATAAATGCAGTGTCTAATAAGATGAGTGCAAGGTAAGAATACTTACAATTTTAGGGTTGCCCGGGTCTGAAAGTTTTGAATCCATCTGTCAAAGCATAATCCCTAAGTGGTGGTGCTCAGAGGCAGGGCCTTTGGGAGACAATTAGATGCCAGAGTTCTGCCCTCATGCCCTCAAGGCAGAGTGGAGTGTCTCTCCTTTCTGCCATTTGTCGCTGCACCTTTGAAGACGGAGACCACCCCTATAAATCTTGAACATCTCAACTTCATTGCCTGAACAATAATTGTCTGCTTTTATAAGCCATGTGCATTATGCTATCTTGTTGTCGCACCCTGGGTTAGTCAGTGTGGGCTACTGTAATAAAACACCTGAGTGCGGTGAAATTGCAAACACCAGAATTTATTGCTTATAATTGTGGGGGCTGGGAAGTCACAAATAAGTTACCAGCAAGTTCGGTGTCTGGAGAAAGCTAGCTTGCTGTTGGCTTCAAAAATGGAACCTAGATGCTATGTCCACCTGTGGCAGAAGGGAAAATAGAGTCCTTTAATAAAATTAGTCCCACTGATAATCTGTCCTCGTGGCTTTATCGCTTCCCAAGGCGGTGCCCCTTAATGACACCATCTTGTTCATCAGTGTCCAACCTACAAGCTAGAGTGGCTGTGGCAGGGCACAAGGCAGTCTGGCCACAATGAAGCCCAATGGACTAAGACAAAGAATAAGACACACCTAGGGCTGGGTGTGGCTCAGTGGGAAAGCCCTTGCCCGGCATGCGCAAGGTCCTGAGTTCGAGCCCCAGTACAAACAAGAAGGAAATAAAAGAGAACAACGATGTGCATCAGTGCAGCATAGAACCTGCTCCTAGCACAGTGCAGCAACCACAGCTTTTCTAGAAACGGCCCTGCCGTTCTCACCTCTCTCTCCACAGTCTCCCCTAAATCGGCACCTGGAGACCTGCACAACATTTACTTGGGAGCAGAGCAAAAAGACAGAGTGCTTTCAAAGTCAAATGCCCCGCGTGCTTCAAGACTAATCATGCACCAAACCACAGGGGCGAGGAAGATGACAGACAGGGTCGCTGTTCCCGAGCCCTTTCAATTAGGTAGACTTCTCTCGTGTTTACACCCTTAATGGAGCTGAGAATTATCTTTGTTTAGTAGGATTAAGACATGAGCTCATCACAGCGGCTTGGACTAGCAGCTGTCAATATGGGTCTGCTCTCACTGGTTTCCGCGTAGAACCCCTAAGATAACCAAACTCGGGCCAAGGGCAGCTTAGCTGTGAGTGAAGTAAGGTGCCCAAGGATGCATGGGAGCAGTTGACTATTCCCATTTAGGCAGATATTCTGTGGGTGTTCCCTAGCATTGGCAGTGCCCTCACTCCCAGGGAAGTCTCCTGCAAACACCCAGGTCCTGGGATTTTGTGTTTCCACTTTTAAAAGATAGAAGACACAAGTCTTGATGAAAATGTGAATTTAGACACAACTTTGTAATTTTTCTTAAAGATTCATTTTAAGTATGTGTATATGTTTATGGGTCCATGCATTTGAATGCAGTGCCCACAAAGGCCAGAAAAGGGCATCAGATCCCCCTGAAGCCAGCTAGAATTACAGGTGGTTGTGAGCTGCTGGACCCAAGTGCTGGGAACTGAACTCTGGACCTCTACAAGTGCAGTGTTAACTGCTGAGCTATCTCTCCAGCCCATAGACGCAAAGCTGCAAGATCCGGGATCCATACAATCGCATGAAGTCCTTCTATCCCATAAGCCAGAAACACACTAGGCCTTCCCTCTGCTGAGCCAACACAGACTGAGAAGTGGCCCTGGTCTTGATCAACCATTTCCAGTTTTGTGCCTGTCTGAGAGGGTAGGCAGGCGCTTCAGCCCTGGGAGCCTTTTACAAGGCCCTCACAAGCATGACTTAGTCAGTGGGGATAACAGTCATGGAATATATTACACACACACACACACACACACACACACACACCCCACACACACCAGGCTGGGCACCACGGCAAACCTGTAGAAGGCTGGAATGAGTGACAGCAGCCAGTATTTGATCGTTAGGCACGGTCCTAAGTGAAGCACAGCTGCATTCAATCCCTCACACCAGCCCTCTCCCCTCCACACCATAGCTATCCCTTAACAAACAACAGAATGGTAATTTTAAAAAGGAAAATACAGGCCAGGCAGTGGTGGCACACACCTTTAATCCCGGTACTTGGGAGAGAGGCAGGCAAATCTCTGTGAGTTCAAGGCTAGCCTGGTCTACAGAGCGAGTTCCAGGACTGGTAGGGTTATTACACAGAGAAACCCTGTCTCAAAAGACCAAAACACAAAAAGTAAATAAATAAAATAAAAAGGGAAATGCGAAGCCTGGTATATCAATGGTATTATATCCTCAGACAGACTAACTTAGCATGGGCCAGATTACACCCCACCAGGAGGACAACTCAAGCCCACCCTACTTCAGCGCATCCATGGGCGCTGGCGTCTCCTTTGTGTCCATCTTCACATCTGCTAAATTATTTAGTCATGGGCTGTGGTCGTTTTAATAAAAAGATCCCCACAGGATCATATATTTGAGTGTTTAGTCATCAAGGAGTGGGACTATGAAAGAATGATAAGGATTAGGAGGCATGGCTCTGTTGGAATAGGCATGACTTCGGAGAAAGTATGTCACTGGGGGCAGGCTTTGGGGTTTCAAAAACCTACAGCAGCTCCAGGCTTTCTTTGCCATCCTGCTGCATGCCATCAGGATGGAGCTCTTAGCTACTGCTCCAGCTCCATGCATGCTACCATGTTCTCCGTCGTGAGGATAATGGACTAAGCTTCTGAAACTGTAAGCAAGCCCCCAATTAAATGCTTTCCTTATAATAGTTGCCTTGGTCATGGTGTCTCTTCACAGCAATAGAAACCCTAAGAACGGGAATTAAGTATGGGGCAATCTGCCCTTGGAGGAAGTTTAGGAACTCAGACTTGAAAACTGAGGTCTTGATCACATGTCAGGGATCCATCTCCACCCAGGAGGCCCCCCACCTCCAGCATCAACTTCAATGAACACTGAGGGTGTGCTGGGTGAGTGGAGGGTCCATCTCTTCATTCCTATAGGACATTGCCTATGGCATGAGTCACATGCTGCACATAGGATAAAATGACAAATGGCAGCCAGGGGAAGGTAGGTCATTGGAAGAATATGCAGCATCCCAGAGAGTCACATAGTGCGTGCCCTCTGACTTGGGATGATGTACAAGATTCTGCTCTCCCAGCACGGGGCAGCAAGTGATGATCAGGTGGCATTTAAGTAACTCAGGAATACAGTGACTTGTTCAGGGCCAGCATGGGAAAGCATTGTGTATTGTTAATCTAGAATGCAGGGTTGGGGACTGGAGAGATAGCTCAGAGGTTCAGAGCACTGGCTGATCTTTCAGAGGTCCTGAGTTCAGTTCCCAGCAACCACATGGTGGCTCACAACCA
>LOJH01015314.1:0-18049 GCA_001685095.1 Ellobius talpinus | reverse complement strand
ACACACACACACACACACACACACACACACACACACACACACACGAGGTGGGGGTCCTTATGCCATTTTTCTGAAGACAGTCACCCTTTGTTTCTGTGACTATATTTAGTGTATGCCATCAGTGGTGGCCTGGGATATCTTCATTGTATGCAGTGTCTGCATTACAAGCTATCATGATAACCTATTAAAGAGAAAAGCCAGTGTTAGGGTATTATGCCACATACTTATTCAATGATATAATCAATGCACTCATAGTTACCAATTAATTCTCTTAAATACCAATTGTATGACAGATAGTATAGGATGGTTTTAATTTTTATTTATATTTTTAATCATGTGTAACATATGTGAGGGGGTATGTACATGTGTGTGCAGGTGCCCACAGAAGCCAGCAGTGTTGGGTCCTCTGGTGCTGCCATTCAGACTGGCTGTGAGACACCAGACATGGGTGCTAGGAATTGAACTCGGGTCCTCTGTGAGACCCGTACTCATTCCAAACTGCTGAGCCATCTCTCCAGGTGCCCGCAATAACTATGCCTTTTAACATTTCTGAGAGTGGTATATTTGTTAATGAAAGAAGATGGAATTAAAAGATAGTATTTTCTGTTGTAAAGGAAGTCACAGTGACAAGCCCTTAAATATTTGTAGCAGCTCTACTCTAGTGCCAGAGCAACTTTCCTAAGTTAGACAATTATTGAACATCTTTTATACTATTCCTCCTTAATATCCAAGCATTTCCCAAGTAAAGAAAAAAAATATCCTGGACTTTCGAAATTTCCCATTTTAACTGACATACTCATCTTCCCAGATTCTAAGATTAGTCTGGTCACTTAGCCATTACTTTATACAGCATACACTGGGCAAACTATAATTCGAAACATGCCAGTAAGATTATCTTTGCTGTGAGCTATAATTATTTAAATGGTCACATTTTCAGTTAACTTAATAGGGGGCTGTTCATGACGTCTAAAGCATAGAAACAAGATGAAGAATCACTATGAACAAAACGCTCCACTGTACATCCTGAAATGCATGCAGGCTTCAAGCCAATGGTGCTCAGCAAAGTGAAGGGCTGACGCCCATGCATTAGAAAGCGTGGGCCAGATGAAGGTAAAGTAGTTAAATGAGAACTTAGAAAGAGGAAACTTTTGGACACGCTACCTAAAAATACTTTCTACGACGGTGAGTGAAAAAAGATATTTAAAAATCCCAGGAGTATCTCCGAGACCTTTAAATGTTACAATTAATGTTGGAAAAACTGAGGTTGAATCCAGTTATAATTATGCAAAATAAACCTTTTTGTAAGTAGCATTCTCACAGGAAATTTAAGTACAAGGCAAGGGATGGGGTGCCGCATGGACATTAAACCTGAACAAGATATGAACTTGCCAAAAAAAATCACCAAGAATTTCCTAGCTTGCCCACAAGTTCTATCAGAGAAATAAATGTGTTATAAGAAAGTATCGGCCACCTAATATGCTATGCAGTGATGTAAAAACAGAACAACTGACAACCGCATAGAATCCTTTTGCTGCATTATGAAGCAATCTGTCGTTTAACGGAAGTCACCTACATTACTTAAGGCACTTTAAGTGGAAGCTACCTTTTAAGTATGCATTTACTCATCATGCCATTTTTAAATGACAGAATGCTGACTGAAATTAAAATCCCATTCACTTGACAGATTTTGCCTCCCTCATATAAAATTCCTCCAGAGCAAGGTTATTTTCAATTCTTGTAGTAAATGATAATTGACCTCCTGGTTAGAACGGATGCTTGCCTGGCTCTCTGTCACAATACACATGTTGATTAGCATTCCTGCAGAGAGAGAAATAACATTTGTATTGCTTCTCTTAGTGTTTTCTCTGAAGAAAACCAGATGGGCCAGGCAAGGAAGGAAAAAGATTTAGAGTAACAGGAAACTAGAAGTTCAGACGTAGCTGTCATTGCATCCCTTCCAAGTCTTGAAATTCTTCATTATGGAAAGTCTTTGATATTTGCCCCTTACCCCCTGTAATACACACACCCATTCCATGGTTAGCACATAATCACGTTGGTCTATCTCCGATCTTTACAGGGAAGTCTTGATATCACTTTAAAAGGGCCATTCAGTGGAGTTTAATCTCGGAAAATCTCCTAACAAGCGTTTCCCATATAAAACATCCACCCTCTTTGAAAAGCAAATTCCAGGCTTGTGGGGTGCAGGAGGGGGGAATCACCCTAATAACAGGGCTGCAGAGGGAATCTTTCCATTTGTTCTTTGTAGACCACAAGAGAGGGCCTGTAAGTATCCTACCAATGAGATGAAAGGAAGCAGATTGTCAGCAGTTGGGCTCACAGCCTACAGCAGGCCACTGACAAATGAGATCAACGTGCAAGCCATAGGCCGAGTTTTCAGAGACCCCCATCTTGCAGGCCATCACTTAGAGCTCATAATGTTTTAGTGGCTTTTCTCTTTGAACAAAATAAAACCTGCAGATTGTTAAAGAGAATGAAAGTTCAGTTTAAAGCAATGGGATGGAAGTAAGAGTAGAAGGGAGTTGATGGGAACCAAATGTCTCCCATCTGGTTCTGGTTCTGCGTAGAGTGCACGGAAGGCCATGTTAAAAAATAATAATAATCTGACTCATGCAATTCTGCACAAATCCAAATCCATGCACATAATAAAAATACAACTGGAATGAGACCTACCTATGCTTTTGACAACACTGTGGGATTCAGCATCAATTCACCTTTACCACTGATTCTGGGGCTTGCCATTCATCATGCTGTTTTCCCTACATTTGGGGATGTGGCACAGTATTGTTAGAAAACAATCTCTTCCTATCTCAGGAGCTAAAAGGTCTATGAACATTTAGCACTGCCTTTAACGATAATATTGTTTACTAATATGTAGGCACTTAGTGATTATTATTTTTCACATATGAAAGAAGAGCTGAATTCTTCTACAAGGTAACAAAGCATTATCATCCATTAACAAAGCAAAGCACTCTGTGAAATTTGAGTTCTCTTTTCTGGACCTAAATGCTTGGGATGGCAACACTCTCAAGAGATGGTTTTATAGATAATTTTACTAAAAACAAATGACAAGCCTTCCACCAATGTGGCTCCAACAAGATAAATTAGGAAAGCAGGACCATTTTTTTCATGCACACTGAACACAGCATCATTTGTCTTTCTTTGGGAAATGCATGGAGAAAGAAATGAATCCAGCTGAAATATGAACCAAGTGAATAATTCAAAGCCTATAAGCCAAACTGCAGACTGCATATGAGCCACCCAGACATTGATCTATTTAGTTAACTCTGAGATGTATGTCAATCAATAAGAGGGTCTACAGGTTTGAACTGAACACTGTCTCCTTCCAAAGAGGGATTCAGAGTTGTTAGAAATGCATCCTGCAGACAAGAGGCCAAGTATCAATGCTAAATACCGTATTTTCAGGATTCTAAACATTTAAACTTGTCATTGGACCCCTTAGGCAGAATTAATCACTCCCTAATATTTTCTTTCCTAGTAATTTTACACCTGTCAATTAAAACACTTTCCAGTCTAATTATAACTATTAACTTGTCATTTTCCTTTGTGTGACTGTGAGCATTTTGAGGTTACTGACTGTCTTTATCTTTTAAAAACCCCACACTGTGCTCCTCTATCATCCATTTCTATCATCCATTTTCTAGACACTGCTTTAAGAGTCAGAATCCATAAGATCCCAAGCCCAGACCTAGTGAGTGTACAGTGCAGAGGGAACACGCCAAAGCAACCCACCTGAGTGGCATTGCCGAGGACAGCAGGGGGTCACATCCCATGTTCTCATAGAGGACAATGGCTCTCAGGAAAGGGTAGTGGGGACATCTTCCATTCCTGGAGAAGATGCTCTGAGCAAGGTGAGACAAAAAAAGAACCTTTCGTTAGGCTCTGTAGTTTAATAGTATTAGCTCAAAAGAAATAAGTAGGATTATCAGAATTTATGAGATAGTTGCATACCTTTACTTAAGAAACAAATTATTTAATAAACAAACAACAAATAAAAATGTCAGAGCCCTAGAATAAGAAAATTAATCAACAGCACTGCCTGCTTTCTAGGCTGAGGGAAGTCGTTAGGGAGCCTGTAGATAAAAGTCAGACAACCACCTAGCCTTTGTGATATAGTGACAGTACAACCAGGGAGACAGGAAGACAGTCTCCTTCTATAGCTAGCAAGCAACTAGAAAAATGCCAAGCCTTGAAATAAGAAAGTCTGTCAAAATTATAGACACAGGCTGAGTTGTAAAGAGGAGGAGCGAGCAGCCTCCTCCAGTGGCTTTCAGCTTCCCATTGCCATCACTCCAGAGGCCCATCCCAACTGAGCCCAGATGCAGAGCCAGGGCTCATAAGCTGTGAGGACACTGTCATACATGCAGACTTAAAAATATACACACATTCACACACTCTTACACATAAAGGCATACATAAATATACACACTCATACATATACAGATACATACACAGACATACACACTCACATACTAGACATATATACAGACATATACACACATACACATATGTACAGACACATACATAAACATATACACATTTATACATACACACACTTATACATACACACATACACAGACATACACATAGAAACACACACATACACACATGGGGGAATGCTGTTCTGCAATTCAAAGTTGGAATCAGGATGATTCCTCTGTTCCTTTCTAAATTAACAAAGAAAACATGAGTGGTAATCTCTGCCTTAGTTGTAAGCTATTATTTTATGAGTATTCTGCATACATGTATGTACATATGTGCATGCCTGGTACCCACAGATGTCAGATAGGCATCAGATCCCCAGGGACTGGAGTTACAGATGGTTGTGAATCACCATGTGAGTGCTAGGAATTATAGCTGGGTCCTTCGGCAAGAGTAACAAAGGCCCTTAACCACTGAGCCAACTCTCCAGCTTGTCAAATAGGATCTTATGCATCAAGGAAACAGAGGCAAAAGATTGTAGGACTAGGGTAAAACCTTCTAGAATCCCGCAACGGCAGTGTCTTAGCAGCGAAGACTGTAATAAGGCCTACTGCTCGCTCACCTGTCCATATCCAACTAAAGGACAAGAATCAGGCGAAGAGCGTGGATGGTAGGACACAGGAATCTGCATTGCAGCAAGGGTGTGGTGAAGACAGAACCAAGAGAATACAGAGTCAGTGCAGAATCAAGAAGCAAACTGAGGAGAGAAGGCAGAGCAAGAGACTCGGAAAGGAGGAGAAAGCTGGCTCGGTGACAGGGCCATAAAGCGTAAGAGATTTTTTTTAAATATGAATGCAGAGATCTAATTTTAAGTGTTTCCCACTATTCTGACATGCCCCTTCTCCTCCTTAGCCCTCCCCACTGTTCTGCCTCTGCTGTTTTCCACATCTTTGAATGCAGCTGAAATTCAAATGCTCCAAATCGGAAATCCACATGCTTGCCAAAATGTATTTGTAACACCAAAATCGTTATAAGAGGCATTTTCAGCCAATGGCAGAAATGCTCAGAGCCAGCGAACATTTGCATTGCCTGAAGCAAGCACTCCCTGCAGAGGCTGAGCAAGGTGATGCTCTGTCCTTTCGCTTCGACTCTCGCATAGCAAATAAACGCCCTTATCCTCTGCAGGTGATGTGGTTTTTGCACACTTGTGGTTTTTCCTAGTTGACCTCCAGGCACAGTGGTAAAGTGCTGTCTCCTGTCCCTGATCACATAAGGCTATGCTGTGCACCATAGATAAAAATGCAATTCAGGCGTGAGTTCATACTCCGCTGGCCACGAGCTCAGTGTTAATGAATAAACGACACAGGCTGTCAAAAAGTGTCCTTCAGCAAACACACATAAAGCAAGGTGATTACATTTTCACTGTAAGTTCATGGAAACCCACTCCTATACTTCTTCTAGAATCTGTAATTCTGTATTTGCTAGGTTGGTATTCAGAGTAACTTTGACATATCTAGAATACAAAGCATTCACTGCCTATGTACAGAGGACTCAGAAGAAGCATCCCTCTCTGAAGGGAGATGGGCATATACAGTAGTGAAAAGGGTGGGGATGCTTTCTACAGTGGTTGATAAAGTCAAGGCTTCTGCTCCTAGGTGGTGACGCAAGGCTAAAGAATACCGCAGTTCCACGTGATGTGGACGCCCCAACTAGAGTGTGAGTCTGGCAGGCAGTCATGTCTCCCCTCTATGTGCTTCAATGCTCTCTTCAGGACAATACTAGCTTCATCTGGAAGATGAGAGTTATGTCATCTAGTCGTCTTGAGGGAATGCTGGCAGCCAAAACGTAGCAATATCTAAAACGCAGTAAAAATGCTTTTTTAAAAAAAATAGTCATTGAACTGGCATTGACTTCTTAATTACCGTGGATAGAATAAAATATCTTTCAATTAAAAGTAGCGCATAACGTGTTATACAGACTTGGTCACTGTATGCTCTTTATTCCAAAAATAAGTATGTATTTCTAAAAACAGGTTATCATTTTTTACTCTTAAATGCCAGCATTTTAATACCAGCTGGCAAGCGTCATGGGATAAGCATTTCTATGAAGTTCTCTGAAAGCAGAATGGGTGGTTATGCTGCTGGCTTTCCTGTCACTCCAAAGAGGAAGCGGCCAAAATTGAAACAAAAAGACTATCATGTATAAATGAAACTTCATCTGACCAATCCTGCTTCTAATATGCATTAAATTATCATTTTTTTCCTCTTCAATTTGAACCACAAGCAAGACTCTCAATAGAAGAAACCAACAAAAATAATATGCTATGATACTATTAAATGGGGGACACTGCCCATTGAATACCATTTAGCTCAAATCCGTGGTAATGCTATTAATTTCTCCCTTTTTAATGCACACTTTAGCTTGCACATGACCCATACCAGGGAACATCAGTCACACCCCAGGGACCAGACGTTAACGGCATGCGCTACGATTGGTTTATTTTACAATTGCTGGGAAATAAGAGCGTTATGGAAACGAGCTGCGGGTGAATTACTCACCAGCCAAAGCAACAATGTTTGTATCACTATGGAAAAACAGCCGCCCCAAAGTGAATGGAGCCAGGGCGTACTTGTTCTAGCCTCTCTGAACCCAAGCTAAGACGTTGGAACCAAGCTGAGGGAGGGAACAAGTCTACAGCTGTTTATTGCATAAGACAGAATATATTTTAGAAGCTGATATCCAGTAGCACAGCTAATTAAAACAGAGTTCGCATGCACACACACAGGGGGAGGGGCACACACGTGCAAATAAAGTAATAAAACAAAATATCATTCCCAAAGAAACTGCAGTTCATTGGGTCTTTGCTCTTATAAAATAAGCAGAAATATGCCTTCAATCTTCCCATGTAGGTGATATTTCCAGAACTATACAGAGGAAGAAAATTACAACCACACAGCAGGGTTTTCAGAGTAACAATTTATCCCTTTATTAATTTAAGAACATTATTTCTTTCTACCTGTGTCTTCTCTCCTAAATGTAGCCAATCTAGAACTATTTATAGCCTTATAGAAGATGCGCAAATAGCCTCAGATATTGCACTACACTGGTGAAAGTGTATACACTACAGGCTGGGGAGGATGGCTCAGTCATTGCACAAGCATGGGGAGCTATGTTTAGGCCCCCAGAACCCATGTGTAAAAACTGGGTTTTGATTGATTGATTGATTGATTGATTGATTGATTGATTTACAGTGTTGCACATCTGTAACCCAAGCCCTGGGGCTTACTGGCCAGTTAGTCTATTCTAATTAATGAACTTGGGACTTGGGGTTCAGTGAAGACGTTATTTAAAAAAATAACCTGGAGAGTCATGGTAAAAGATACCTGACATCAGCCTCTGGCCTCTACATGTGCACACATGGGCAAATGCACCTGCAAACACATATGCATATTTTACACACATACACACACATGCACTGTAATAATTAACTCAGTAGAATACATAAACAAAGGCCTTGTCTGGCATGAAAAGATGCACTTAATTAATTTAAATGCAACATTCAAGTATAATTTCAATTACTCCAAGTTCCTTGTTCTAAACTGGATTTAATCTGTTTACCTCTCACCTTCTGTTAAAAGCAGTAGAAGCTGGCGACAGGGGTGAAAGAAAATAGGGTTCACAAGAATCAGATGGCACAGTGGTGCGCACTAAAGGCCAGCAGACCCAATTATTATTCTGCTTCCAGGTTTATACACACACACACACACACACACACACACACATTTGTCTATGATTCACCGAATCCTACAGCTGGAGCTCTTTTTACAGAAAAGTTTGACCTTTTTGCTTAAGTCCAATATAAGAAGAGAAAAATCATTATTCATTTCTCTTCCACTCAAAGTCTAGATGCATATTTGAACGTGTTATTTACTGTCTGACCGTTAGTCTTTAACACTGAGCAGTTACCACTAAAGGAGACAGCTGACTGCGCAGACCTATCCTCTACGGCCTCCAAGGCCATGCATATCTAATTCAAGGATATCAGATAATGGTATGTGGCATGATTTACATGTAGAGAATTCAGAATTCATTGTGAGCCTATTTATAACTACAGCGCCGTCGATAGAGAAGATGATTTAATAGCGCTTGTACGGGCGTTCTGACAAGAGGCATTAATATTAGACCCTTTTCCCAGAGTGCTGCAAACAGTGGCGGGGAGCTACAGCTCGCCTGAGTTATTTTTCACTGGCAGCCCTCTTTGTGTTCATTAGCACTTACAATTCTAGGGTTGAGAAGCCACTGTTTTAACTCTAATTTGTTATGTAATGAGCATATTCCAAGCACGGAGACTCTCCTTCATTAATGAAGCTAGACAGGAAAAAAAAAGAGGCTGGGGATTCTGATGAAAACAGACATCCAATCTCACAGGAACTTACCAGGTCCAGTTTGGCAGCTGGTATTTGAAGACCGAGAATCTGCTGTCTACACAGTCAAGGCGGATAATAAAGATTCTATAATACCTTTCAAAAGAGGTGGGACATGCTGTGCTCTCTGCCAATACAGTTCCCTTCAATAATACTAACTCTGATGGATGAGGCTGCCTCTGGATACAAACAGGCAGGTCAGCACCTCCAACGAACCCAGAGTCACCCTGCCGTTTATCTGAAGAGTCATGAGGAGTAACCACACATCTGAGGATGAAGTTTAATGAAGCATGGTACCAAGGAACTCTTTTTCTGCTAATAAGTTGTCTGGTTTGTAACAAAAGGAACAAAGCAGAACATTTTTTCATTTGAAATGTAAACTCTCCTACTTCAAATGGAACCTGAAACTGTAGTCAAGGCCTTTGTTAAAACATCCACCCCAGGATTAAACATAGGGTTCGAGGGATAAACACGTCAGCATCATGGAAGGTACTTCTGCAAGGTAAAATAGGAAGAAATGCATCCTATTTTGTGAAAGTAAATTATTTTGTGGTGCTCAGAAAACATGTTATGTTTAACATTATAAAAGTCACGTGGTCCAGTGAGGTAACTAACCACTGGGTCTGGCAAAAGAGTTTAATAGACACTGTTAATTATGGTGATGACTCTTGTTTCATCTGTTCGGTATGTTTATTTCGATAGGCTCTATTTTTTCATATAATTTATATAACTATAAAATTTTGAAGTACAACGCCAACACTTTGAGCATTTATTTGCAAAGTGGTGTATCATAGTCACAACCTAACACTGACATATTCTACTAACTCTGGGAAAACCCTTCTTATCTGCACTCACTCCTCATTACTGCTTAGACCCTAGACACACATTCATCATTTTTTCCCAACAAATACATGAGACCATAAAGGCTGTACATGTTAATGGAGAGTCATGCAACATGTGAGTGTGATATTGCATATATAAATATGTACATGTAGATATGTATATATGTGAATATGTATATTTACATGTTTATATTATATATATGAACATGTGAGTGTGCATATTTACATATGTGTATATATTTAAATATGTATGTGTAAGTATGTATATGTGTGTATATGTATATATTTACAAATACATATTTGTGTGTTGTATATGTAAATGTGTACATATGTCTATTTATATGTAAATACATATGTGTATGCATGTATATTTACATATACATATTTATATGTATATATAAATATTGATCATGTCTCTAACATTTTGCAACAATCTTTAAAAATTCCTTCCAGTTTCTTGAAGTATACAGTATATTGCTATTATCTACACGCTGTTATCTGTCACATCACGCTTGATCATCTTGCTTTTAGCTAACTGTAACAACTGGTAAATTGATCCACCATTCCCCATGCTTCACAGTTGCTTAAAACTACCATTCAGCTCTCAAATTCGGGGAGCTCAACCATTTATTTTAACCATAAGTGAGATCACACAATGCTTGTCTTTCTGTGTCTGCCTTTATTTCAATTAACAGAGTCTTCAGTTTAACATCATAACCTTCAATAAACTTAACATCATAGTATCTTTTATGTAAAATTTTTTTAAATACTATATGGCCATTCATTTGCAGACCAAGTATCTAGAAGATTGGCTATTCCCATTAAAGGATAAACAAAGCTTAGCTCAGAATGAAACTGCCTTATATTGTTTCTTCAAGCATTAAACAAAAGAAAGGGGTAGGGAGGAGGTAATAGCAAGGTTTTACGTAAACTAGCTCATAGCCTTGTATATGCAGAGAGTGGCTGAACACTTACTGATTCTAATTTAGTAATTCTCAAATGATGGGGAATGAAGAATGCAAAAACACTTAGCAAAATGTGGGGGAACCGGGTTGTCACACAATTTGCAGAGGGGGGCCCTGTGGGCTGTCACAATTGTGGGTGATAAGTTTATACTAGATTTTAGTAGGAAGATTCTGGAAATTACTTAAAACATCCAACTAACACAAAGTGTCTTCCACAGTAACCGACTTTAAATGTCAAGCAAGTACCAGACTGAGATACTCTCTGTCAATTGCATGTATAATAACAATTAAGCATATAGTCTTACATTCTAATTGATTTTTATGACATATGAAATTGTATCTCTAAAGAAGTCTGTCAATCTTAGATATTATTTTTTATTGAGCAACAAGAATTAACTACTGCTAGCTATATCTTTTTTATTGAAAAACCGTTTTCATAAGATGCATTTTGATCATGTTTTCCCCTCCCCAATTTCTCCCAGATCATTGCCCCACCTTACTACTGACCTACCCAAC
This sequence comes from Ellobius talpinus, assembly GCA_001685095.1. Taxonomy (NCBI): domain Eukaryota; kingdom Metazoa; phylum Chordata; class Mammalia; order Rodentia; family Cricetidae; genus Ellobius; species Ellobius talpinus. The sequence continues at coordinate 6,841 of LOJH01015314.1, read as the reverse complement.
TTTGTGTTATTTTTCCAGTATCTCTCTCCCTCTCTCTCTCTCTCCCCACACACATACACACACATACACATACACACACATACATACACAAACACATACACACACACAGAAAAGAAACAAGAAACACATTTAAAAATAAAATCACAAAACCACAAAACTGGAAAGAAAAATAAACAAGCAAAAGACCAAAATGACACACACACAAAAAAAATGCTCAAACAAAGCAAAATGAGATGTTTTTATCCAAAGTTTACAAAGATACCATTGAGTTCATTACACGTTGGTCAACTACTCCGGGGCATGAGGCCTGTCCTAAAGTGTGGTTATTATACCCAATGAGATTCCATTGGAAAGCGAAATCTTTCCTATGTTAGTAGATATCAATTGCAAAGAGTTTCTTGGTTAGAGATGCTAGCCCATATCCACTTTCCCTTCTTGTGCTGGGACTACCACTTGGCTTAAACCTGTGCAGGCCTTTTGCATGCCACCAAAGTCTCTGTGAGTTTATATGTGCATCAGTCTTGCTGGGTCTGAAAGACACTATTTCTCTGGTGTCATCCATCATCTGTGGCTCTTACAATCTTTCTAATCCTCTTTCTCATAGAGCCCTGAGCCTTGAGGTGTGGGGTTTGATGAAGTCATCCCTTACAGAACTAAGTGCTCCAAAGTCTCTCACTCTCTGCACATTTTCCAGTCAGAAGTCTTTGTATTAAATCCCTATTTACTGTAAGAAGAACTTCTCTGATGAGGGCTGAGTGAGACACTGACCACTGTGTATAGCAATATGTCATTAGGAGTCATTTTATCGCTATTCTCATTCTAGCAGAATAATAGTAAGATTTTTCCCTGAGCCTATGACTGATCTCAGGTTCTTGGCCATTGTTGCAATGTCAGGTATGGACTCCATCTCATGGTGTGGACTTTAAATCCAATCAGAAAGTATTTGGTTGCTTCCATAACACTTGTACCACTATTGTATCAGTATACCTTGCATGCATGTCACTGTTATAAGTCACAGAATTTGTAGCTAGGAGATATTGATGATTACCTTTCTCCTCTGGTAGCATGCAGAGTACCTTCCAATACCATAAACACCAGTCAGTAGGGAGTGAGGTGTCTAGTTAGGCACTAACTCAACTTCTCTGTATTTGATGACATACATAAGTGTTGTCTTCAGCAATTGGTCCTTGCCATCAGGTTATATAGAATAACCACTAGCACTGGCAAAAGCCTGTGATGTTTGGGGGTTTAATGGTACCCCATCTCAACAAGATTTAACCCATTCCTAGCCCTGGAAGCTTTACTTGTGGCATAAGATGTTTGTCTGCTTGAGACATTGTCAATTTGGTGACTCTATTTTATTATTTCATATTATATATTAATATATATTAGGGTGCTTCTGTAATAGTAAGGTTCCATGTCACTTTTCAAATCACCTTTCTTAGTTACTCCCAAGAAATCATAATAGGAAAGCCTGTGCAATAGCCCATAGCGTAAGAGGAAGAAGATAAACTCCCTAGTTAAATGACCAAGAATTGGGTCCATAATTCATATATTTAAATTTGAAATTATAATTTAGAATAAACAACTTATGACCAGAATATAAAGTTAAAAAAATATGAGGGCACCAGGCAGTGGTAACACATGCCTTTAATCCCAGTACTCGGGAGGCAGAGGCAGGCAGATCTTTGTGGGTTTGAGGCCAGTCTGGGCTACAGAGAAAGTAACAGGACAGGCTCCAAAGTTACACAGAGAAACCCTGTCTCAAAAAAACCAAAAAAAGAGAAAAGAAAAAAAGACTCTCACTGAGGTACTCGCAATCTTCCATAGGAAATTTTAAATAGGGCCTTGGCTACTATATCTCTCCCAATAATTTCTGAAAGTCATTTAAAGCCCAGAGTACCACATGCTTTGGGAGGCCAGCACCACTAAGCTGCATCTCCTGGTACAGTTTGTTCTTATTAACAGAGGGAACAGAAGATACGGTGATGCATCCCTTTAATCTCAGCAGTGAAGAGGCAGAAGCAAGCAGATCTCTGTAAGTTGAAGGCCAGTCCGGCCTACAAAGCAAGTTCCAGGCCCACTGGGAATATATACCAGACTCTGTCTCAAAAACAATGACAACAAATAGGAAGCAGGGCTAAGGAAATGGCTCGGTTGGTAAGGTCCCTGCCAAGTCAGCAAGAGAACGAGAATTCAGATCCCCAGGACCCACATAAAAATCCAGAAACAAACAAATGAACACACCAATAGGAAACATAATTTGGTTAAGGGGCAGACAACAGGGAAAGTAAAAACAAGTTCAGTACCCAATCTATACTGTGAGCCCCATTTCTCCGTTGTCTTTTGCTCATTATTGCTGCATGTTGTTACTGTGGAAAACATGCTAAATGAATCATGATGCATATTGATTGGTTCATGCTCTACCAACATTCCCTATGAGTGTTGATCACTGTGATGTCATGGGACTTTTGCCTAGAGATTCTACTTTATGGCTATTCGTATGTGCATATTCCATTTTCACTGTACCAAGTCTGATAAACCGAAGGAACTCACACTAACCATCCTGACAGAGTTGATATTTAAATTCAACTTCCTCTCTTGATATTTAAATTCATCTATTAGTCCTCTATCACAAACCCAAGCATGCTTGCTGTCCTTGCACTACCATACCACAAAAGAATAACTCTGGAATAATTTAGCAAGAGAAAATGAGGACAGATAATTTTGGGCAGTGAAAAACGTACATTAAATTCCCTGGAGTAAGAGACTCCAAGATACATAACTTGGGTAACAATGCAGAGAAAAACTGGAAGAGTGAAACTCTGAAAGACAGAATGTCATCTGTAAGAGAGAGTGTAAGAATTTTAGAAATAATACCAGTGACTAGAGAGGAAAGAAGCTAGGGAAAGAGGGAAGACAGTTAAAAACAGTAATATTTGCTTTCTGTTGCCATGATCAAACACCATGTCAAAAACAACTTAAATAAGAGAGAGTTTTTGGCAAGACACCTGGTAGCAAGCAGCAGGCATGCTGGCCGAAGCTGGAAGCTAGGCAGTCACATCTTCAACCACATGAAGCAGAGAGAGCTAACTGGGAGTTGGGTGAGGCTATGAACTCACAAAGGTCACCTTGGGGATGAACTTCCTCCAGTAAGGCTGCACTTACCGCACCCCAAACAGCACCACCAGCTGGGAAGGAAGTGTTCAAACACCCGAGCTTAGTGGACAATTTTCATTCAGGCAGCCATAAAACTAATCTTCAGCTCCCAGCTTAAGTTTCAGGGACATAACTCAGAAAACGCTGAAAGTAAAAAAGGTGGCAATAATAAACACAGTGGAATAAAGTATCTGTACATCATCCAAGTAAATGGATTTACTCCCTTCTTGTAGCAGGCAAAATATAAGAGGTGCTGTGGTCTAGATGTGAAATAGCCCTCTGGCTTATGGGTTTGCGCACTAAGCCTCCAGATGATGGGGCTGTTGGAGATGTTACAGAACCTTTAGAAGGTGGAGCAATACTGGAGGAAATATATCACTGGGGAGGTGGGCCTTCAGGCTTTATAATGTGCCCTCACTTCCTGTTCACTCTGCTTCCAGACTGCTAATGTGATGTGATGGGCTGGTCTCATATTCCTGCTACAGTGACTTCTCTGCCACAGTCAACTCTAAGTCCTACATCAGAGAAGTAAATTCTCCCTTAAGTTGCTTTAGTCAGGGTCTTTTAATGCAGCAACAGAAATGAAACTATTACAGATACCAAACTGAAATGAAATTTCTGGTCATCAACAAGCAACTGTCTAAGTACACCATGATGAATATTGAGGATCTGCTCTACTGTAACTGTGGTAATCAAGAGAGTTTAATATACTCGGTTAAGCAGACATATATATTCCAATGAAACAGAATGGGGAACCCAGAAATAGCCCCACACAATTCTGTCCAATAGATGTTGGGTGAGAAAAAAAGCAAGGCAGCAGTAGATGAGGACACTATTCTACATGTAAACACAGGTCTACTCGAGGAGAACACAAGAAAGTTGTCAGCATGAAGGATTGGGGAGCTCATAAGCAGATCACTAGCAGTAAAAGAAAATCATAAATTAGGCTTCATCAAAATTTAAAACTGCTACCCTATCAAATTCTATGTGTGATGATTGAAAGTATAATCTATGAAGCAGCAACAATATCTTAACAAATATCTCTTGAGATAGAGCTTATGCCAAGTATGATGGTTTGAATGAAAGATATCCTTCACCCGCTCATGTATTTGAACACTCGGTGCCCAAGTTGGTGGCGATGTTTGGGGAGGTTACAGCAGAGGTGAAGCCTTGCTGAAGGAAGCACTTCACTGCATGGGGGGCAGACTTTGAGAATTTAGAGCCCCTTTGGCCGCCCCCCTCATATGTGATGGAAAAATGTGTCCTGCAGCCATGTGATTGATGCCTTCCTGCCATGATGGACTCTAAACCCTCTGGTATCCATTACATTATTTTGGTTCTGACATTCTATCATAACAACATAAAAGTGACTAATATATCAATAATATTTTTTGAATCTTAAAATTTGACAATAGTAATGCAAGCAACCTGATGACAGAACCAGAAAATGAATTGGATGGCATTCATACTAGAGAAACAAAACCTTACAGTCACATAAGAACCTGAACAGGACTGTCCATAGCAGCTGTGTTTGGAATCCATAAGAACTAGAAACCACTAGTACGGTCTTCCATAGGTAAATGGTTAAATAATACACATCATAGGAAGGAAAATTACCTAGAACAAAGGGGAAAGCTATCGACACATGAAGCAACATAAATGGGACTCACGTATATGAATCTAAGTAAGCAAACTGAACTAGAGTGGTGGCAGATAACATTCTATTTGTAAAGGAATCCATCACATTATAAACTCATAGTAATGGAGGGAAGATAAGTATTACTTTGATCTGCTGCTTTGTCCCACTAAACTTCCCTGGGGTGGGGGTTGAATATATGTTGGGGTTAATGGGAGACAGGTAGGGAAAGACTTATGTACCCCCCACCTGCCCCAGAGAGGGGAAGCAGCAGCACTGGCATCGGGGTCTCTCGCAGCGGCTGGAGACTGGTTCAGGTCGTCTTGTCTCATGGCACGGCAGCTGTTGCTGGGGCCCCTTGGCAGACCTAGGTTGGTTCAATTTGGGCAAGTTACAGACTGCATGCTCTAATAGATAGTTTAGTCCAGTTCCGGCCAGCAAGGGCCTGTTGGCCTCCAGGCCCTTTGTGCCTAAGCAACCCACGCACACAAACACACACACACACACACACACACACAGAGAGATAAGTTGCCAAGTGTCAGAAATGTATGTGACTTGAGGAGCCTGGTGGTGATAAACAGGTCTGGAGCTGGAGAGGCGCCTCAGTTGGTGGAGTGCCTGACTAGTATGCACTAATCCCTAGGGTAGGTTCCCAGCCAGAGAGGACCCGAAGGTCCCCAAAATAGTATCGGCCATTGCTACTGCTCTTGTTGGCCTACCAGAATATGATAGCAAATCCCAGCTGCTGAAGACACAGTAGCACACTTCAGTTGCAGAATATAGAGAGATCAAACTAAAAGCAAGCAATAAGTTATGTCCCTCTGAGATGTCTTTCATAGTTCTGGGAATGCTGTGCAGTTCAGCATGTTGTGTGGGGATCATCAGTGGTCTTATCCAATGCTGTACCATTGTGCTACAATCACCAACATACCAAGTAAGATGTGCCCACGAGTACAGTGCATGCATTCCATTATGAAGGTAACCAAGCCCTTTCTGACTGAATTTGAGGCTCAATTCCACAGAAGATAATTCATACTTTTTACTGTAAACCTGATCAAAAGCCCATGGCTCTAGGGGTGAACTTACTACTGTTGTTCTAAATGGACACGTTGTCAAACTGCCTTCTAAGGATTATGTTTATATCTACATGGGTCATCTCTGCTCTCAGTCTTTGCCATGGGCAGCCGTGGTTACTTGTACAAGATCAAGCCCGTTGACCCACCAGCCTGAGTTTTGGAAAAACTCACAGAGCTCCACTGTATCCCCCTGACCCGGAATAGACATTTTCAGTTAGTGGCTGCTGAGGGAGGGGAAGCCATTTTTCTTCTGCACACACTGCAATTATATGTGACCCAAAGAGATAAAGTTCTTATTCACGAGTCTGGCTGACTAGAATGGCACATGCTCGTTGAGCTTGTGCAAACATACTACCCCAAAAGAAGTACAATTATGAATAATTTTGCTTTCATCCTTGTGTTTCATTAGTGTTGAATACTTAAATTTGTGTGTGTGTGTGAAAGCCAGGAATCCCTTGTTTTTAAGAGAAATATTTTGCACTAAGTGCTGACAAATGGCACTTAAATGTAAAGTCAAGCTGTCGACATCCACCTCATTTGAGACACATCACCCACCTTCATTTCTAACGTGCTATTAACTATTTTAAATCCCAAAAAAGAACGAGAGAGATTGGGGAAGGCATTCTGAAGCAAATCTTGGTTTTGGTATATATGTAGGAGCAGCCATGACAGGCTAAATAGAAACAGACCACCCAAAGGAAGTTCTTTACTTCCAACCATTATCACCTGCCAGTGTAGGACTCAGCCATCCATAAGTTTAATGGAGACCTGAGTCTCAGTAGTTTACCCTGAAGCAATAGCTGGTTACAGGAAGGACCAGAAACTGAGATTACCTGAACACCACCCAAGAACAGACCATCCAAAGGGAATGCCTAATGTTCCAACCACTGTATATAGGATCACCTTCCAGTACATATTCACCAGGACACCCCTAGACAAATGTCAGCCAATTAGGGGTCCTGAACCTTAG
>LOJH01015313.1:23550-45679 GCA_001685095.1 Ellobius talpinus | reverse complement strand
CATTCTCCCATCCCCCCTCCCCCTCCCTTTCTAGTCCAAAGAGCAGTCAGGGTATAGTGACTTAAAATTTATTCTTGTATAAGATTTAGGATAGTGCCCACTATTTAATTGCATTGTTTTAAAATATATTTTCTGATATGTCAGTTCACCCTGAACGAAAATAAGAATTACAGGCTATTTGAAAGTGTAAGTCCTCTGTATATCCAGACTATACAGAGCTCTCTACAAACAGAAATTTTTAACATTAGCACCGAAGGAACTTTAGCACAACCCACCAATAGTATGAATTATTGTAATTAAAATGCTTTTAAAAATTAACAGATATTATCATTTCTAACTTTACCTTCCTCTCCAACATTTTTAATGTGTCACAAGGTTAGCTAGAAATGTCCATACATGTTGAGTGAATCCACTTATGGAATATATATGTCTACACCCTACTTCTTTAGCATGAAGTCCTGATTTTTCAGTCTTGTGGTGCACACACAGGCTTCAGTCTTCATACCGTTTGATCTCACCTGCTTGTATCTCTTCATCAGGTGAAGTTTAGAGTCTTGGAAGTAAGTAGTCAGGCAGTATACAGTTTGCAGGAACAAATGTGTTATAAAGTTAAGAAGAATGATTTATGTAATGCATTAAAATATTGATGTGTTAATATCTTATTGTAAGTAGACTGAAGTTGTAAAAATGACCTCTTCTATCATTTTGAATAATTCATAGTTTTAAGTGGCATGTGAACAACTTGAAAACTCCACAGCTTTAAATATTTTAAAGTATATGCTTTATCAGTTTATATAATATCTGTTATTCAGTGAGAATTTAAGTTTCCACTAAACCAAATCAAAAAATAAAATAATAATAATAATTAATCTGTCAAAAATAACTACAAACAACTACAAAATTTCTCCTTTCCCCTCAGATCTCTTTGCTCTTAAGTCACAAGTTTAGGAGGCCATGATTTGAACAACAGATTCTAGCTATGCTTGTGTCTTGGCACTGTTCTATTGCTGTGAAGAGACGCCGTGACCATAGCAACTCTACCAAAGGAAAAACATTGAACTGGGGCTGCTTACACTTTCAGAGGTTTAGTTCATTGTCAGTGTGGGGACACGGTGGCACACAGGCACACATGGCGTTGGAGCAGTAGTCAGTGTGGGGACACGGTGGCACACAGGCACACGTGGCGCTGGAGCAGTAGTCATTGTGGGGACACGATGGCACACAGGCACACGTGGTGCTGAGGCAGTAGTCAGTGTGGGGACACGGTGGCACACAGGCACACGTGGTGCTGAGGCAGTAGTCAGTGTGGGGACACGGTGGCACACAGGCACACATGGTACTGAGGCAGTAGTCAGTGTGGGGACACGATGGCACACAGGCACACCTGGTGCTGAGGCAGTAGTCAGAGTGTTACATCCAGATCCACAGACAACAGGAAGAAAGAGACTCTAAGTTTAGTGTGGACGTTTGAAACCTCAAAGCCCACTCCCAGTGTCATACTCCCTCCAACGAGGAAAGTCCCACGTCCGAATACTTTTGAATAGTTCCACTCCATGCTTGCTGGTGACCAAGCATTTGAATCTGTGGTGAGTCCATGGGCACCAGTCTCATTCAAACCACTATAGTCCGCCATGCCCCATTAAGGTTATATTACCTGCATATACTAGAACATTGTAAGATTTTTTGTACTTTTTATTCTTTTTAATTTCATTCCATAGTTCTCCTCCTACCTCTTGCCTCCTCCTCCCACCCCCACCTCTTCCCCGAACCCACCCCCTAGACACTTCTCCCAAGGGTAAGGGCTCCCATGGGAAGTCACCAAAGTCTGGCACATTAAGTTGGGGCAGGCCAAATCTCTCCCTGCTGCATTAAGGCTATGCATGGCATCCCACTGTTGGCAGAGGTTGCTTGTTTGTTTCCAGTCCAACCTGACCCTAAATAATCACACAGAAACTGTATCAATTACAATACTGTTTGGCCAATAGCTTAAGCATGTTTCTAGCTAATTCTTACATCTTAAATTAACCCATTCCTATTATTTTATATTTTACTATGTGGCTCATGGTTTATCAGTAAGGTTCCCGGGTATCTATCTCCTTCAGCAGCTACATGACATCCCCTGACTCCACCTAATCTCTCTATATATCTCCTCCAGCCTGACTATATTCTGTTATGCCATTGGCCAAAAACAGCTTCTTTATAAACCAATAACACATATTAACAGCATACAGAGGGGAAGGCCACATCATCTCACCATAGGGAATGAGCTAGTTCAGACACCAGGGATAGATACTGGTCCTACTGCCAGGTGCCTCACAAATAATCTAAGCTTCACCCCTGTTTCCCACATATGGAGGGCCTAGGTCAGTCCCATGGAGGCTCCACAGCTGTTGGTTCATGAGTTTCCACAAGCTTGGTTCAGCTGTCTCTGTAGATTTAAAGAACTCAAGAAATTAGATATCAAAACACAAAATATAAGATGATTTAAAAATTATCTGTCTGATAAATGTCCACAGAAAACACATCTTCCTTCTTACTGTGTGTTTTTACCTTAGCTCAATGTTTCCTAGCAAGGTCTTTTCTCAAAAGACTAGGATTTTCCAAGACTCAAGAATCTGACTTTTCAGACTCCTCAGTCTCATAACTGACCCACAGAACAGTACACATCATAATTTTTTCTATCCAAAGCTGAATCTCAGAATTGTTTTCTTAAGGCTATGCATCCAGTGAAGAATAGCGATTGTGCTAATACCTAGATCTCTGGGTCTGAGAAGGAATGTGTACACACACTGGCTCCCAAAGAAACACTGACTACATGGACACCTATAATGGGCCTGTGACTCTCAGCACTTTTGTAAAATTAATTAAATTTTGTTTGTTCCACTTGAAAATTACAAATTAAAAGTCAGTAAAGAAATGTGACCATAGAAATATACTGAAGTTGGCATTAGCTAAATGCAGTATAGCTCCTTGATAGTTTGGTGACCTTGGAGGGTGATTCAGGCCTTTGGAGCTTGCCAGTGAGAGGAATAAATGAGATGACTGCACTGTATAAGTTCAGCCAGTGAACCTTGGTTGTCATTATTGATATAAAGTAGGAAAAAAGGACTGTTTCTGGAGCACTGTGTGACTAGGTGCACCTTATGTGAACACAGCAGCAGGACTCTGGATATCATTCGCCTTCTCTACTTTACAGGCATTTACATCCATATGTCAGAATCCACACCAAGATAGCAATGCGTGGAGAAAACTATGTCCTGGGTATATGACAAGAGAAAGTGTGGTAAGGGTCACTTATGGACTGGGTAGAGAGGAAGGAAGCATAGGAATATTCATCTTACATATGATATAAAAAATAAGAATGTTCCAGGGATTGGAAGTGTTTTGTCCTGAAATTAGATATGCCCAACTTTGGTACAAGTATGTTTAGAACCATAATGTTCTCTTAATGTTCTTTGATAAGCATGAGTCTCTTCTGGTCAGGTTAAAGTTTATTTTGTGATATTATAACAGTGACATTTGTTTATTTCCTGGCTCCGTTTTTTTAATACCTAGTTTCATCTTTTCACTGGAAGCTTTTTAAAATGTATTTATTTTTGATAGATAACGTAACCATGGAAATCTAGATTTTGTTTTCAAATCTAATGTGTGCTAACCTGAGGCACTGTTTGTTTGTCTGTTTGTTTTATTTCCTTTATTAGAGAAATGAGACCAATAATATTCAAATTTGTTGAAATACATGTAGTAATTCCTGTCATTTTGGTCACTTTGCTGGTTTTATGGTGATTATTTTCTTTTTATTTTTTCCTTGTCTCTTTGGTATATTGCATGTGCTGTTACATGTGGGGAGCATTGTGTATAAGTACACACACGGGTATATGTGTGCAAGTAGATGCCTAAAGATCATGTTGAGACTCTGCTTGCTCAGTTTCTACCTGACTCATTGAGGTTCAATCTCTCAGTTGAACCTAGAGTTTACATGTATGTCTAGTCCAGCTTGCTCTGGGTGCTCGCTCTGATTCCTAAGCACTGGAATGGTAGAACACCATACCTACAAAGTGTTTGCATGTGTTCTGGAGAGCCAAACTTTAGTCGGTATGTTTGTGGCAAGCTTTTTTGTCTGGAGAGCCAAACTGTTGTCAGCATGATTGTTGCAAGCTCTTGTTTCAGTGAGACGTCAACTGGTGACTGAGCAGGTGTTCTACACTGACCCAGGAATGGTTGGATGAGGGTACCAGCGAACAAAGTAGTTGGAACCTTTGCCTGTGACATAAGGAAGGTACTTTGCATGTGTCCTGTAAGGTAAGGTTGGAACCCTGGTGAGAAGGTACTATGTAGGCTCTACCTAGGGATGTGGCAGTTGCTTTGCATTGGTCCTCACATGGTGGGGATCTTTTTGTTGTTGTTGTTTTTAATTGGTGAGTTTGGGCTGTGGAATTACCTTGCTGTAGTTCAACACAAGAGCTTTGTGCATGGTAGATAAATGTTCCATCACTGAGCTATATTCCCAGCACTGATTTTGGCCTTTAATATTAACTCAGGGCAAATGTTGAAGTCAAATGAATATTCTTAGATAATGGCAATTGAAATAGAGGGCATATGTGTCATATTTCAGTTAAATTTTATTTTAGCCCTAAATGACTTCCGTTTATCCTATCATTTCACTTCTTAGAATAATTAATAGATAAAGTATGTAAAATGATTTCTATTCCAGGGGAAAGCATACACTGGCATTGGCATCTTATAATACAATAAGCATAAGGCTTAATGCCTGTTCACATATATTATTTTATCTTATATTTATAACAATTATAAGAGTGTGTTTATCAGATACATCTTTATTCATCTAATGGATTAGCAAAGTAAACACAATGAAATCATTTTTCAAGGACATAGGTTCTTTTGATCTTTTAGTGACTGTTTGTAGCTTTGTATACTATTTTGTTCTCACCATTCCTTTCCTTTATTCTCTAGTAGGCTTCTATTGAAACTGGATTCAGTGGCTAAAGGAGGGTAAATTGCTTATTGGACAAGCATAAGGATGTGAGTTTGTAACATGGTACCATCATAAGAAATCTGGATGTCACAGTTCACGGTTGTAATGCGAGAGTTTGGGAGGAGGGGATGAAAATTTCAGGGCCCACCTGCCAGCCAGTATAGTCACACTTCAAGTTCCAGATTCAGTGAAGGAACCTTTCCCATGAACTGAGGTCGAGTGTGCAAGAGGAAGACACTCCATGCTGATCTATGTTCTCCCCATGTGCAAGTATAGAGATCTGAACATGCACACACATAGAACACGCATGCACATTCAAAAGCTAATTCACAGAGAAGAATGAAAATTTCAAACCACAGTAGATCCTGGTTTCTCAAGTCATTTATGACATTGCACACATAGCCTCACTAGTATAAGTGAGTCCTTTATGTTATTGCACACACAACCTCACTAGTATAAGTTAGCCTTTTATGTACTTGTACACACAGCCTCACTAGTATGAGTCCTTTATGACCTTGCACACACAGCCTCACTAGTGTAAGTGAGTCCTTTATGTTATCGCACACAACCTCACTAGTATAAGTTAGTCTTTTATGTACTTGTACACACAGCCTCACTAGTATAAGTGAGTCCTTTATGACTTTGCACACGCAACCTCACTAGTATGAGTCCTTTATGTTCTTGCACACGCAACCTCACTAGGATAGGTGAGTCAGTGCTTCAGGCTGCCGAAGAGAACTGTGGTGGATATCAAGGTATCAGCATCACAAACACCTGTGACTGGATCCACACTGCATCCTAGTCTGGACCACCATATGGCAGGCTCTGAAACCTATGAAAAGATTTGGTTGATTTAAGCCAAGATTACATTGAAGTTGGATGACTTATATTTCATAGATTTATTTTTATATTGCCTGTTACTAGTGTCCTCTATTTAACATGAAATCTGAACAGACATTCAACTCCAATACTATACTTCAGAATCTAAACTAATCTGTCTCCAAAGAGAACAAAGAAGCCCTATGTGCTGGTAATAAATTGACTTTATCAGGAATTTTCACTTTTTATCTGTTAAGGTAATGTCATGAGTACTTAACTCTTGCTAATTTGTAATCCATCTTTATCTCTTTTTAATTAATTCATCTATTTTTGAGAGATAATCTCAAGTAGCCTTGGCTGCTGAAACTCTCTAGAGCCTGTGGTGACCTTGAGCTTTTTATCCTCTTCTTCCTCCTGAGTCTGTGATTTAAGGCATGTGTTGGACTTTAGTCTAGGAGCTGAATCTCCAAGGCACTGGAAATGGTACACATGCTCTCTGCTATCCAAGCTGCTTCCCTTTCCCGTCACCCACTTTTAACCTTCATTTTACCTTTCTGTAATTTCACATTTAAAATATATTAATTGTTAAAATGGTGTAATTTGACATAAAGGTTTTTTGTTGCTTTTTGAGAGATGATTCCTATGTGTAACAATCCAAACTGTCCTGGAACTAGCTCTTGGAGACCAGACTGGCCTTGAACTCATAGAGATCTGCCCGCCTATGCCTTCCAAGTTCTAGAATCAAAGGCATGCACTACCACCGCCTAGCTAACAAATTTATTTTTAAAAAGAGGATATGAGAAAGTACTTCCTCTGAAATCTTCCCACCCTAGTCCCCTTCTCTGTGGCACAGCACTGATTTGCATGCATTCTGCTGTTTGTTCTAGCTCAGGCAGCCATGCCTGCTTCAGCTGTAGAACCCTTGGGAGCTTTCACTCCTCAATTTTGCTTATAGCATCCTAGTCCAAAATCCACTGGCTGTTTTCTAAACAGAATTAGGCTAGAGTTGAAAACACTGTTACCTTCAAACTTTATTAAATTTTTAAAGTATATAGATAGATGGGTATGTGAATAGATAGGTAGATGATAGACAGGTAGACAGATTGATAGACAGATGTTTAACTGTGTTTGTGTATGGAATGAGGGTATGTGCACAAGTCTACAGGTCCCAACAGAGGGCAAAGATATCTGGTCTCCCTTGAGGTAGAGTTACAGGTGTTGATGTCAAACATAGGTTCTGGGATTTTAACTTCAGTCCTCTGGAAGAACATTGGGTACTTGTAATTACAGAGTCATCTCTTTTGTCCTAGAGTAGATATCAATAGGAGATAATGTTGTAATATGGTTTCATTACTTTAATAATTAAGCACTGTTTTAATTATTAAAGTACTTTTAATGCCTTCTTTGAGAATTCACGGATGTACATAGTGCAATAGAATATTCAACCCATTTACCCCAAGCATTTGTGTTTTCAGTCATTATTCATTCATATGTATAGAAAAGAACATTTTAGAAAGAAAACTCTTGGCCATTCTTCAACCTTTCCTAGCTGTTCAGCATGTACATATGGAACTGAAAGAGGGTTTTTACTGCCTGCCTGAATGTCTGAAAGGCCTAAGAAAGTCTGAGCATCTGTGGGAGATCCGGAACACAGGTGTAACCCAGAAGTAGGATACACTAAAGCAGGGAGTTGCTAGCTTTGTCTTGTTCACTAAAGGCAGTTGAATGGCTTTCCTCTTTGTATCTGTGACTTGTGTAGAACGCACACTCCTGCGTAAGCACTGCCTGCCATTCCTCTGATGATTTGCCAAATGTTCCTAGACTCTCTGTATTCTGCAGCACAATTAATAAAAACCCAGAGATTGAAATTGGGATTTAGCCTGAAGGTCAGAAAAGCAAAGCAGCCAGCCACTGGCTGTCTCACTCACAGTCCAAAATCGTGATCCTGCCTCCAGTTATCTCAGAATGAGACTGTGAGTGAGAGCTGTCTCCTCCTGTCTTATAGTCCTCTCTATTGCTGGAATTAAAGGTGTATACCATTACCACCAGTTTCTATGGCAACTAGTGTGGCTACTGGGAATAAAGGTGTGTGTCACCATTGCCTGGTCTGTAAGGCTGAACAGTGCAGCTGTTTTATTTTCTGAACTTCCGGTGAGCTTTATTTATTAAAATACAAATGAAATATTACTATAATATTCTTTACTGTAGTGCTTTTTAAAAGCAGTATCTGCTAGTGCCTGGCTAGGGGACATAGAAGGAAAAAGTCATTAGGATCTGTTTTCCATGCATACTAGTATCCATGACTCAATAAGATAGCCGTATGGCACACAGTAACATTTGGGTCACCAATGACTCTTAAGATTTTTGTGAAGGTGAGAAATTCTTATTGCCTACTTACTCAGTAGCCATCCCATATGCATTAATTGTATGTTTTGGTGTTGCTGCTGTGAAGAAATTTTTTGCTGTACAAATGATATAAAGATACAGCATGCATCGTTAGGCGAAATGAATAGCACTTTATAATAACAAACAGCTGTTTTATTGGAGCATGTGTTTATTTTTTTGCATGCTCTTACCAATATTTTCGAGTGTTCTACTTATAAAAGTTTATTGTAAAACAATTTGCTTTGTTATGGTAACAGCAGCCATACACATCTTGTGTTTGCTGTGATTTTTGATCGCATCCATGAACACACTTAATGAGGGCTGAGATGTGGTGAGGCTGCGTCAGTACACTTTCTAATGCCCACACAGAGATGACATCACAACAGTGCAGTTCTTATACTTCTCTGTGGTCATTAAACCTGATTGCATTGCAAAAATAATGGGTGCGATTGCTGAAAACTCGGGAAATTTACGTGTAGTAGATGAAAGACCAAATATTTTCCTACCCACATCTCAGACATCCAGTTTATATATTCAGAAGTAACACACTATGAATAAATTGGTTTTCTCTTTTTAATTAATGCTTTGAGAATTTTTGTGCATTCTGTTTTGATTAATTCATGCTTCTACTTACTGTTGCCAGGCCCCCACCCTTTCCTTTCCACCCAACTTTATGCACTCCTTCCTAACCCAGAAAGTAAAGTTGGTGCTCTCCATATACTGCTGATGTGTGGCCATCCACTGGAGCCTGGTCAACCCACCAGGGGCTGCACCCTTAAAGAAAACTGCTCTCCCTCCCAGTAGTTGCAAGTTTCCAATAGGTCCTTAGCTAAGCATTGGACTTGAACCCACCTCCAATCTCCATTGTAGGGTTTTTATCAGGCTGAAGTTTGCACAGGACTTATGCATGCTATCTCAACTCCTTTGAGTTCATATGAAAGTGTAATTGCCCTTCTGTTTCTGAAAAGCTGTCTCTGTATACTGATCTGCAGCCTGGCTCTTATATCTCACATTTGCTGTGCCTTTTGATTGTATCTATCTTTCTGAACTCTCTTCCACAATGACTCTTGGGCCTTAGAAGGAGAGGGTCTCCAGTTTAGTGCATTCTAGAGTCTATCAGTCTCTGCACATTGGCCCACTGTAGTTTTCTGTATGTATCTCTATGAACTAAAAGTGTTTTTAATAAATGAACCTGAACATAATGCATTTTGTCCAATCTGTTTTTTTAATCCTCCTTTTTCTTATTAACAGTAAGCCATGGACAGTGTTTCTAGTAGAACACACATGTTTGCCCCATGCTTTAACCACTTCAGAGTATGCTGGAGTTTTGGATTTACTATGGTTTATTTTCAAACCCCATTTCCATAAAAAATGTGCAACCCAGTAAAATAGGCTTATTGTTCTTAGTTTGTATAAATCGTTGAAAGCTCTGTAATATATCTAATAATTCTGAGGACTTCAGTGAGGGTTTTGTATTTTCTTCTGCTTGTTGCTGCTAGTAATTCTAAAGCAGATTCAGCTCCTGGGTCTATTCTCAGATGACCGTAGGATTGAATATAATCTACTTAGAAGCTGAACTCTAGGGCAGAGTAGTGAGACGTTCTTGCCTGGGAGTGTTCTGGGAATATTTGACAGGGACTCATTCTAGACTTTTCTAGATCAGAAATCCCAGTCTGCACTCTGAAATACTGGTAAACAACAGGCAATATTTGACCCAAAGCAATTCCTTCCTCAAATAATGTATGTCTGCCTTATTTCCCTTTGACTACTCATAGTTCCCTGACTTACAGGTGAGTTTCTGTAGTATCTTCAGCTTCCCTAGCACTTTCTTCCACTAGTCCTAAACTCCCTGTGATGTGTATTAAATAGTTCTCTTATTGTGATGAAAGCAGCTTCAGGGAGGAGTTGTTTTTTCTGCTGGACAGTTTGAGGGTACATCCTTCATGACAGGAAATCCTGGTAGCAGGAGGGTGAAGCAGAGATTGATGAATGGCAAAGCTCCGTTGGCTGGCTTTTGTCCTTTCTGTTTGGAATTCCAGGCTATGGGGTGATGTCACCCATTCTTGGCTTTGTCCTCCCACCTCAAGTAATGTAATCCAGATAAATTTTCACAACTACAAACAGAGATTTGTTTCCATGGTGATTCCAAGTCATATCAAGTTAACAATTAAGATGAGACATCTTAATTGTAAAAAGAGTAGCTTCATGCCTGAAACGTCACTATCTGTAGTTTGAAACCCACCATGTAATATAAATGTAAAGTATGAAAAGCGTGGCTTCATGCCTGAACTATTACTATTCATGGTTTGAAAATCAGTAATCTAAGTGCTTGCTTTATAAACTGTCCATTAATATTAAAATAACACTAACCACTAAACCCAACTCTCATGAAAGAACTGAGCCAGCAGCATCATGGGTAAGGGTGAGACTGTCCTGTGGGATCTGTGAGATGATGAGAGGACATAATGACAGACAGACATGGTACACAGCAACTATCAGCAAGCATGGCCATTGCTCTCTTTCCACTCTTGAAATTTCACTCTTGAAAACCTGTCTTCTGTGCTTTATTCACAAATCTGTGTGCATTTTATCTTAAAGTGCGAAGAAACATGATTTAAAGCAAGATATGCCGTAGTAGTTCTTGCTGGTTTAGAGATTTGTTCTCTCTTTCCGAAGTGTGGAGGTTGGATTACACAAGAAAATTTAAGCCATCAGTGGAATTTTACATTTAGAATATATAACTTTTGGGGCCAAAATAGTGTGAGTTAAACCATTAGATCCTAGATTCTAATTAGGAGCTACTTGACCTTGGCCCTGACACCTAAGTCTACACTGGTTGAGGTCTGTTCCTAAATACAGCATTGTAGGTTCAAAAATCAATGTAATTCTCGATATATCTGATTCCACATTTTTGGTATTAACAAGCCCTGTTATTTTATTGATTTCAAATGAACTGTTGAGTCTGTAGCTTTCAATTCACTCCAATTTATGCACTGAGAATTACCTTGGTGCCAGAGACGTTCAAGTTCAGCTTGAATGATACCTCTAGAGTCAACTGAGTAGCCTTGCATGTGGCCTACATTTGGTAAAACATCAAGAGTTCAGGCCAAACCCGTATGCTCATTATTTCTGCTGCTTTGGCATCGTGACTAGTGACAGCATTGGAAAGAACAAAAGCAGTGAGTTCTGGACGAGAGCCACTTGACCTTTTCAACTCTACTTGACCTCCTCTCTGTCCACAGGTCCTAAGTGAAATGAATTTGCTTGAGAGTGCCATTGTTGGCAGCACCATTTTATTTTGAGATCACTGACAAGACACACTGCCAACCAGTGGAGTGACCTGTGCTTTGTGTGCGAGGACTGTGTGTGGGCTCAGGGCGGCTCTGCCACACTGATCCACATTTGTATTCTAGACATGTCGGCAAGTGGACGAAATTAGCTAATGCTAACACTGACTTAGGACATGAGTTTCAAATGAGTTTCAAATGGCCACAGAAAAGAATTCTAAGGTAGGCTGACAGCACAGGAAAAGAAAAAGAAATATCTTCTTCATAACAATAGAGTAAAGTGTAGTTATGAAAATAGCCACTCAAGATATTAAAGCATCCAGTTCTTAAACATTGATTTCTTCATCAAATATGAACAAGTTATTTTTACCTTCAAATCCCTATACTGCTTAGAGTCTCACAATGAGAAGTATCTTTTTATCTTTTAAAGCATCCATCACTTAAAGTTACTTTAAGGATTTTATGGGGACAAAATCACAAGCTAGAATATAGCAGGCAGAACATATGTTCCCAGTGTCTGTGACTGTAGGGCTGAGCCTACACGAGCATATAAAGGGAACGTGGAGTTCACTCCTCCTGCACTTGTCATTTCCTGCCTTTCATCCAGTAGATGTTTCTGTCTCTCATTTTCACCCACACTTTCCTATATCTATTCTTTCACCCTACTTCCTATGTATAAAAATCAGTCCCCTCTTTCAGTAAAACAGGCTTCTCTGCCTCTTCTTTGAAACCTTTGGACTGCCTGCAGGCTGCCTTGAGATGGGTGGGAGAGTCAAGGAAATTCAACAAAGGACACAATTCCAGCAAACAAGTTTCCCAAGATACTCACTCTCCTCTTCATTTTCAGTGTCCATAAAAGGACTGCAAATTGTTTAATGCTATCTGCGTCTAATTACTTTTCTTTCCTGTTCGGAAAAGTATTCCTTCCTGAGGGGAAAATATTTTTGCACTTAAAGTTGTAACCCATTTTAAAGACTGTTCATTCTCCAAGAAGCTTCCTAACCACAGAATAAAAATAATGGATCCATGAATACGAATACGAATGACCTTGCTGTGTCTTTTTTCGCTTTGACTGAAAGTCAGGTTACACCCTTGGTGAGCTGAAAACCCACTGGAAGCTGCTAGTCCTTTATTATCTTCTTCCCAGAGGGTGAGAGTCTTTTTTTCTACCTCTCTGATGACATTTTCAAAATAATTCTGGTTCCATAATAACCTCTTTAGAGAGAAGGAAAGAATGCAATTTATGCCATCCCCATGATCATCATGTCGCAAATTTGTCCTTCGGATTTGACAAAGACATTGGCTTAAAGCCAAAGCCCTGGACCAGAGGTGGACCTCCAAAAGCAAATAACATTTTCACTGTGTTCCCCAACATGGAAAAGTATTCTTATGATTGATCACTTCTATAGATTGAAATAAAAAAGACAATAGAGAGACTTGCTTTTTTAATCTATGTAACTAGATATTTTTATAGTGAGTGTCCAAAAACAGTTTCAGAAGTATGCTAATGTGTGTGTGTTTGTGTGTGTGTGTGTCTTATCCTTGCTCAAATGAGATAAGAAAGCATTTTGTTAACAGTATGTGCCTTCACAGCAAGGGCCCCAATATGTTTTAGGCGGGCACTTTGTCAATGATCTACACTGCACTTCTGCCCATGAAAGCTCTCACAGATGGTGAGCATATATGAAATATGCAGAAATATTTGGGCGTGACTTGGTCTCATGCAGAACAGCAATACCAAATGCCAGCAGCTGTGATTTTAGGTAAAAGGCAAATATAAATGCTCACTGCTTAATTTAATGTAAATTTGCCTAACAGGAGGCTCTCTGGCACCCACTGCAACTTGGAATGATGGGAACTCAAAAAGCCATGAGAAAGCTTTCTGTTGCCTGGCATGGGGATGAAAACCAGTGTCTGAACACAGGCGAGCAATGGCTGCCTGGGCAGGAAGAACATTGAGATCTGTTAGTGAGAGCCTGCCATGGACAAATAGCTAAGCTAAGCATATTCTGAGAAGTCAAAGATTTCTGCCTGAGAGTTAAATAAAGCTAAGGAATTTGCCAAATGTATGATTTTCATTTTGTTTTGTTTTATATTTTTATTACCTTGCCTTGGAAATTCTCTCTTGGCTTAAAAAACAGCTGCCTTTACAATTTCCTCATTCTTGCCTTGTTTTTATCATCTTATTTCACAGATTCATAAATGTTCTTTTTCTTTTTCATTTTTTGTATTCTTAAGGATGCATTGCTTAGCTGTAGATTTCTCCTAAAATGGCTCTAACTGTGGATTCGCACTGCTGTTCAGAATCTCTTGCTCCCTTGCCTCATGTATAGACAAATTTCAGTACTAAGGCCTCCCTGTCTGACCCAATCTATCTTCAGACAGCACATCAGCTTTCCTAAGAGAAGTACTGCTTCAGATATCAGGGATGCGATTTCATAAGGCTCTCTGTAACAATCCATGATTCTCTTCAACCTTTAGAGCATTCTACTAATAGCCAATGTCATTCTGAGACTTTCTCACCTCACTCTGTGCTCGCTTACTATCATCTCTCCTTGTCAAAACATTGTGTACTTGAAAAACAACAAAACAGAATACAGTGTTGAATTTGAAACCTTAATCCTAAGTTATTGTCATGGTGGTTTGAATAGGAACGAACCCCACAGACTGTTAGAATGTTAGAATGTTTGGCCCTTAGGGAGTGGCAATATTAGGAGGTGTAGCCTTGCTGAAGAAGCGTGTCACTGTGGAGGTGGGCTTTGAGGTCTCAGAATCTCAAGCCAGTTGACTTCCTGTTGCCTATGGATTGAGATGTAGAAAGTTCAGCTATCATGTCTGCCTGCTTGCTGCCATGCTTCTTGTCATGATGTTAACGGAATAAACATCAAAATTGTAAGCCAGCCTCAATGAAATATTTTCCTTTATAAGCTTTGCCATGATCATGGTCTCTCTGTACAGCAATAAAACTATAGCTAAGACACTGTTCCTAAGGTGGGGTCTTTAGTGGGTAAAGAAACTTAAATGAGGTCCCAGGAGGGTCCTGGATCCAACAGGAAGGCATTGAGAGAAAGTAGGAAAAATAAGCTCTCCTCTCTCTTTCTTCCTCCCTCTCTCTCTCCCTCCCTCCTTCTCTCCCCTCTTACCCCCTCTCCCTCTCCCCCTGTGTGTGTGCGCGCGCACGCGATAATGTGGTCATTGACAATCTAGAGAGACAGACTCTCCAAAGAAGCAAAATGCTGAGCAACTTCATCATAGGCTTTGCAGCCTCAGAACTATGAGGTAATAAATATCTGTTACCAAAGCCCTAGGCTGATGACATGTGACATAGATCCAACTGCCATCTACTGCAACTAATGTTATCACCGATGCTCTATTCATAGACATTTGATGAACACGAACAAATTGACCAATAATTCATTTAAAATTCACTGGAGACATGCTCAGTGATTAACACTTGCTGCTCTTCCAGTGGGTATGTGTTAGGTTTCTATCACCTGCCTTGGGTGACTCATAACTACCTATTACTCTAGCTCCTGGGACACCACACAAGTGTGTACATGTGAGTTCACACATGCATACACACATACAGATAAAATAAAATAAGCATTTCTAATCTGTATTTATTTTTATTTATAAATATTACATAGTGATAAACTCTAAAGCCATATACATACAAACAACAAAACTGGACTCAGCAGGTTATATTTATATTTGTGCATGTAGGGATGGACAAGACTGAGAGGTGGGGACTACTAAATGCCACAGACCAACCTTGAGAAGAAACTAGTGAGATGCACACTTAGCTTATAATGTAACAGAGGCTATGGGGAGGTGGCTTGCTGGTTCCCCAGGACCCATGTAAAGTTGGTTACAGAAGTCTGTGTCTGTCATCCCAGTTCCCCTAGAGTAAGATGGGAGATAGTCAGAGGGGAACCCTGGAAACCCAAGAAAGCATGAGAGTCCCAACTCTCGTCCCGCGGACGGCTGGGGCAAGCCTGTCCTCATGGTCCTGTGCCGGGCTACAACAGAGCCCTGAGCGTTTTCCTTCACAACCTACATCCAAACTTCTCCTTCGCTGAATTGATCATGTAGATTCTATTTATTTCTTTGTTTGTTTGCATGTTAAAAAGATCAAGCCACAGAGCTAGATTCTGTTTATTCTCATATTGCTCTGTGTATAGTAGCCTATCACGCTGTTGGATTTGTGAGTTTAGGAAGAGTAGGCATCAGAATTGTGAAAGAAAACAGACTATCCAAACTGACAGATGTGGGTGATAGATTAAAAGGAATATGGTCCCTAAGAGTTGAGCAAAGTTGCAGGTATGTATACACCAAGGGCTTAGTGGTTGTGAATTGTATTTTTTGGTACACTCTTTTCAGCCCAGCACAATGTAGAGAGTAATAATAAATAAATATTATTGGATTTAATTCCTTATATGCTATAAGTGGTGATATGTTCTTCATCAGCTAATTGTTATCGTAATTGCTAATATGGTTTGGGAGTCAACTATACTACACAATAAAGTCTTGCTTTGCCTTGGGACTGTGAAAAGAAGATCAGAGGCTCCAAACCTGTGCAAATGCCACACTGAAAAGCTAGACCCCTGAAAACAGTGAGCTCCTGAGGACAGTGGTGTGATTTCTCTAAGCTGCCTTTGTATTGTTCCTAATCTAGCGCCAGCCATGGTATTTACTCAATGCTTATGAAAACAAAATAAATAAAGTTGATGTTGATGAGGAGGAGAGTTCTTGGTCTCCAAAGACTTTAGAAGTTTTCTGTCTGAAATTACAAAATGCCATGTGAATCCGCACTGAATTCTAGCTTCTTAACTACTACTCTGAACTGTTTGTGTGCCACATTTAGTTATAGGAAGCTTGTAGTTATACTCAAACGGCTTTCAAACAATATTGGGAGAAGATGATATTATGATATATGTTTGACACCCGAAGTAAAATAGTTCCTGTATAGAAGCCAAAGAATAATATATATTTTTTACCATCATGACACATCAAACTTAGCATTTTGCAGTTATGTCTGAAATATATTATGTAAATAATTCAACTAAGTCCAAATATATAAAAACTTAATGAGCTCAAATACATTTAAAGACTATGAAATTGTTCATTCTTTCATTTTTAAAGCTTGACAAATGTACAGTCTAAGTGTACAATGGTTTTGGTTTTATTTACACATTATAAAAGCAGTGATTGAAAAACACTGACTCTACCCCTCTCTTCTAGAGGACTTCCTTACCACAGTACTGGTTCTGTGGACAAGGTAACATGGACACCTCTCCGTTTGTGTCAAGGGCAGGGATCAGAAATGAGGTCATCTGCCCCTTTGTCTGTAGTTTTATCATTCTCAAGCATGCCAATATTACTCCTTCTCCAGCATCCCTAGTGTTCCATATATGACTCTTCACAGCTCAGGGCCAGGACAACAGCACAAGAGAAAGCACACAGTGAGGATGCTCAGTAGAGTAGGCTATAAGAACAAACAATGGTTGTATACACCCACTTAAACTTCCATAGACTATATTGGATGTGATGAGTTGAGAGCGTTTGAAATCTCCATCTAGAAACTGAGGGAATATGTGTAAAAATGTATTTCAGGCCTTTCAAACACACTTGTTTCTAAGGATGTGGCAGTTAAACGGAAGGAGAAGAGCTGGGCATGGTGACTCAAGCCTGCAATTCAGGCAGTAGGGAGACTGGGATGAAGGACTGGGGATCATTAGTGACAAAAACACAAATGAGAAATGAAAGCGAAAAGGGCGCACTATGTGATGCAGAGCTGCTGTGAACTCTGAGAAGCTACAGTGCATCTTGTATTCATTCACAGCACCTTCTGGTTCTAGTTGACTTTTTTCTAGATTTTGTTCTCTCATCCTCTCAGAGCATAGAAACCTTCCTGCCATTATATTTATTGGATGAATGAATGAATGAATAAATGCTAGCTGACCATTGCTACCAAGCCTACTAATGTTTTAATAAGGAATTGAAATATAAGCTTAGTTTAAAATACTATGAATTTTTTTATTCACTTCAATAAGAAGTCCGTTTTGACAAATAGATCTACAGATTAAGCTTGGCCTGTGTGCCAGCTACTTTCCATTCATTTTATATACATTTTGTCCAATAGACAATGAGCATCTAATAATTCTTAAATGATAATAACTTAAGGTTTGCTTTTATATACTCTCTAGCTAGAGTTATGAAAAATAGTAAAACAATAGCAGAAACAATAATGCACAGGCTAGGTAGGAATTACACCGAACATTTGTTTCTCATTCTCACTCTGCCCTTATTAAAAAATCTTGTAGGAAGCTGCTTTGTCCCCATCTTAGTGACTCAGAACTTCCAGCCTCCCCTGACAGTTCTGACTGAATGGCTATTAGCTATTGACCTGCTTAAAAAACAGCCCCAAGGCCATGTGGATCTCTTATTTGTACATTCAGTCAACCCAACTGACCTCAAAGACGTCACAGCACAGGGCTTTCGCCTGCTCAGCTGGAAGCTTGTAGCTTGTCCATTTTGGGACAAACTATTTCAGTGGACTTTATCAAAGAGCCACCTGCCTGGACATTCATGAAAACTGGGCTCTTTAAATACAGTGTTGCATGACACATCCTGAAAAGACACCATAAAGCGAATACTGAGAGGCTTATTCCGTCCACCTAAACTGGAAAGAGGTGTCTGCCTGTCAAATACAGCAGCTCTAGGAAATCAAAACAGAAACAGGGAAGAAATCAGGTGGGGGCAACAGGAGAGAAAATCCAGCTCACTGTGTGTCTTTGATTCATGTCACAGCCTTGAAGATGTGACTTTTATTAGAACATGTCCGAATGTGTATGCTTAGACTATTGTTAAGTTGGAAGAAAAGTGACCTAAATCAGCAGGCAAGGGTCATAAAAACGTTGCTGGCTTGCCTGTCTTGACTGATCATAATTGGGTTTGTGAGTCTCTCACTTCCAGGGGAATTTTACTGACCTCTTTTGTGAGGATTTGGAAACATTGTGGCCCAGGCAATTGTTTGCTTCAGAATTTCAAATACTAAGTTGCTAAACACATGACCCAGAATTGAGAAATAAGTGTGGTTCTTATTAATACAGCAATTTCACTCTTCTCCAAATATATAACACAACTACACACACACACACACTCATTCATTCTACTTATTATTTCTTTATTCCAGTTATTATTGTTTATTTGTTTATCCCATGGCATGTAGTATCCAGTGGGGCTGAATGTGCCATGTCTATAAACGATATTCAACTTTTAGGAAAGTATGACAATTTCCCCACAGTCAGAAAAGCAAATGAGGGTACAGGAGACACTTGCATCAAGCTTGGGATATACATTGAAGGGTGATTTAAATTCTCATTGACCCAACTTTAGCTGTGTTGCTGAATAGGATACTCCAGCCAATGGAATTACATAGGTTTATTTTAAACCCAGTACTTAGAGTTAATTCCATGCCATTGTACACAATAATAGCTTTCTAAAGACATGCAAAGAAGTAGTTAGTGTGCATTGTGAAATGAGTCACTGACTGTAAGCTAAGTGATTGTGAATTCCAAGCACATTTTCTTCTTTGGCTATCTGTTGAACACGTTAGTAATTCTAAGTTTTAAGTAATGTGTTTAGGTAAACTACTGCCAGGGCAATGTTGGTTTCTGGATTCATAGCTTGCTGATGACCACTAGCTTCCACAGATGTCAGTCTGTTGCTAGTATCCAGAATGCTGGTGCCGTTCACACCAGAGAAAAGACGTAATATCCCAGCAGAAAGCAAGCAGTGCTGTTCTCAAACATGATCACATGTATGATTCTAAAGTGTTTCCTTTAGAATCCATTGCCAAAACAATTCCTGGGTGCCAAGAAGCCCTGAACACTGAGAAACCTAAACGGACCCAGAAACTTTGATTGTAAGTCTGTATTCTATGAAGTCTATAGGACCCGTGTACAGGCAAGACAGGGGAAACAGACAAGTTGAAGGATGGCAACTAGGAGATGGCTTGTGGAGTTTGAGACAAGTGGGGCAGACAAGAGGGAAAGAAGAAAAATGCAAGTCTTATCAGAGAGGGGCAGCTGTGTGTCAGCTGCAGACAGGGGTGCACCAGAGAGGGGCAGCTGTGTGTCAGCTGCAGACAGGGGTGCATCAGAGAGGGGCAGCTGTGTGTCAGCTGCAGACAGAGGGGGATCAGAGAGGGCCTGCTTTGTGTCAGCTGCAGACAGAGGCGGATCAGAGAGGGGCAGCTGTGTGTCAGCTGCCGACAGAGGGGGATCAGAGAGGGGCTTCTCTGTGTCAGCTGCAGACAGGGGGATCAGAGAGGGGCAGCTGTGTGTCAGCTGCAGACAGAGGGGGATCAGAGAGGGGCAGCTCTGTGTCAGCTGCAGACAGGGGTGCATCAGAGAGGGGCAGCTGTGTATCAGCTGCAGACAGAGGGGGATCAGAGAGGGGCAGCTGTATGACAGTTGCAGACAGGGGTGCATCAGAGAGGGGCGGCTGTGTGTCAGCTGCAGACAGAGAGGGAAGAGGATCAGTTAAAAAGCAAGATGTAGGAAGACTTAGAAAGCTGACTTTAACGATGAAAGTTATGAACACGTAAACCAAACTATTGCCTGTAACCAAACTTATCCAATATGAAACTCACTGTTAGGCATTGTGTTTTTATACTGCTTTGCATTCAGTATCTGCTTAATACTCAGACTATATGATTTTTAAAAATTCACCACAGGGACACATTATTTTGCTGATGGATCCTTGTGTGACCCAAATATATGTGTGTGTTTCTGTCTGTGTATACATACATATATACATATGTGTAATTTATACACACACACATATATATGTGTATGTGTAAGTATGTATACACACAAACATCTCTTTCCTTAAAACAAGACAATGTATGGATAAATTCTTTGGTAATTGTTATCTTACATTAAGCCAAGTCAACAGGAAGCCCTTAAACAATATCCACCTTCTGTGCAAATGGCTCACTTTCCAGCATCGACATTTTTCTAACCACATTTGAAGCATGTAATCCACATGAAGATAACATGAAGAATTTGTATTTTTTCAAATCTAATGTAGAGATTTATCACACTTGGCGATCTTTCTGCATTTCTCAAACTAATCATAATAAATGCATTATATATTTCATTATCCCAAATAATTTATGTTTTCTCACATATTTCTCTTTGTTCTATTAGTGTCCCAATTAGTGGTATGAAAGTTACATAATTTGCATTGAAAAATGAATTATGAAAATAAAGACATGACTTCCAACTGTGGAGTTTTTTGCATTGGTTGGATGGTTTGCAACAAATGATTTAAGATCTCTGATGCTCAGTGACTCTTCTGGAAAATGGAAATAATATTAGTATTAATAACAATGATATGAAACTGCTATTTTTTGTGAGTATAATTTACTTTTTAAAGACTCTAATATAAAATGTAGTGGGGTGTGTGTTTGTGTGTGTGTATCTGGATAAATACAATATATTCCTGCATATTTGAAGGAACTGAAGCAGTATTTTCTGTTATAGGAGGCTGCTTGTTTGTTTCTTGGCGGTTCAGACTCCCAGAATAATCACACAGAAACTGTATTAATCAAATCATTACTTGGCCCATTAGCTCTAGCTTCTTATTGGATAATGCTTACATCTTAATTTAACCCACTTCTATTTACCTGTGTATTGTATGAGGCTGTGGCTTACTGGGTAAAGTTCCAGCATCTGTCTCTGGCATGGCTGCATGGCTTCTCCTGACCCCACCTTCTTTCTCCCAGCATTCAGTTTAGTTTTCCTATATTCTTCACTGCACAGGCTTAAAACAGGTTCTTTACTAACCAATGGTATTCACAGAGAGGAATCCCAAATCACCTTCCATTTTCTGTCTAAATGAAAATGGAGGTTTTAATCATAACATTAGTAAAATTACATATAAAAAAGGTATCAAGCAGGAATTACAGTTATAATATTTATTTCTATTTTAACTTTTATCATAACTAAAGAAAACTATAATTATAAATATTTATTCTTCAGCTCCATCAAAGACTTCAGAAGGATATAATATTGACTAAGTAAATAGGAAGTACATTGTAAGCAACTTCCAAAACTCTAGAATTGACAGAAACATCCTGTTACCTGGACAGTCACCCAAAGTTCTTCTGTATTGTTGGGGCATCCAATCTTCAGCCTATAGGCCCATAGTATCTAGCAGACTTTTTCACGAAGCAGGGAATTTCAAAGACAGGTCTGCCTATATTGTCAGTTTGTCAGTCACTTTTTTCTGTTTTTCAGAATGTCTTGCAGACTCTTTCATGAAGCAAGGACCCTGAAGGACCATCTCACCTTCTTTAGGCAACTATTTCTGTGTATCATGCATGTCCAGTCCATATAGTATAACACTAAGCAGTCCAGGCAAGAACAGTTTCTTGCCGAAAAGGCTAGCAAATTCCTTACGGAGCCTCTTCAATGCCCGTCTTTCTTTTGAAATAGATTAGTACTGCCAGGAGCAGATGTATCTCACTGTCATGAAAAATCCTAACTTCTTAAAACATTCTAAATATCATATTCTGTAATCTTTGAAAGATTTGAAGAATACCTATCTAACTGAAATATATCTTTATATATCT
>LOJH01015313.1:0-23519 GCA_001685095.1 Ellobius talpinus | reverse complement strand
TATATTTCTTAATTATACATTTTTAAATGAGCTGCACAAACACAATACCTTAATTAAGAGCAGAAATATACATATAACAAAATTGACTTTAAATTTGTATGAATAAACCAAGATCCATACCAATGCAAATCTCTATAGCACATTCCCCTTTAAATGTAAACAAACATTTATAAACAATATTTGGGAATATGGGCATAGTTCTTTCTAACTGCTTCTTGCTTATTGTTGGGTGAAGTAATTTTTGGGGTGTTCATGGTGACCTTTTGGGGGATCTTGGTCCATCAAACCACATTAGCCTGGAAGGATACCATGGTTCTCATCCTCTGTGAAAACAAAAGAACCTCTTAGACCCAAATTTTGAAGACAAGATACCTTTAAAGTGTATATGTTGGTTACTTACCTCATTCACTATCAAAAAATTCAAAGAAAACACAATAATATATATAATCCAGACTCTCTATCTATATTCCATCTTTATGGCTGATTTTTCTTACTCTACTACTTTTTCTATAAGTTTAATATTTTATTATCTTTGCTCCTTTAATCTATGACTGTCTGTATTCTTTTATATTACATTCTCTGTCTCTTTACTCTTTTTCTTCTCTCTCCCAAGCCTATGTACATTTTTTAAACATACTGTGTCTTATTTAGAGGCCTTTTATTTCTGCATCTGTCCTTATTGCATATCTGTAATCCTTTTCTGACCAGGATGGCTTCTTACGATGCTAAGTGCTTCTTAAAAACCTAAGGGGCAACATTGCTAGGGCAAATCTAGCCCTGACTGCTTGCTCTACCCAGTCTGACATGGCAGAGGTCCATTCAGTGCTTCTGAGACTGCTGAGTGGGAGCTGTCCTTACCAACTCAACTCTGATAACCAGTTGGTCCATCCTGCCACCAAGTAACTTGAAGCATGCTGTCCACAAACCCCATTTAAATGCTCAGCCTCCTGAAAGAGCCAGAGTTCATGCTGTCAGCACAGCCCAGAGAGCCACCATTTCAAAACTGTGCAGCTTTTTTTCTGCTACCCACTGAATCAGGAAGACCTCTCTTAAAAAAGCTGTGTTACACTACCAGCAAAAAGCAAGAAGCTGTGTTAAATGCCACATTTTTGTGTCTAGAATTCCTTTTTAAGATCTCTCAGGTTTTAAGTGGATTTAGTCAACCACATTGGCATGCCAATTTGTAGTAGGAAGGCAGCTTGTTTGTTTCCTGGCCACTCAGACTCCTGAAATAATCACACAGAAACTGTATTAATCAAACCACTATTTGGCCCATTAGCTCTAGCTTTTATTGGCTAACTCATACATCTCAGTTTCACCTATTTCTATTAATCTGTGTATTACCACAAGGCTGTGACTTACCAGGTAAAGTTGTGCCATCTGTCTCTGACATGACTACATGGCATCTCCTGACTCTGCCTTGTTTCTCTCAGCATTCAGTTTAGTTTTCCCCACCTACCTATATTCTGCCCTGTGCAGGCCTAAGACAGTTTCTTTATTAACCAATGGTATTCACAGCATACAGAGTCCCACTTCAATTTTTACTTGAGGATAGCTATGTACAACTTTGATTATTATTCAGTTATTATTAGTGAAATGATAACAGAGTTTGCAAAGCATAAGAAGTAGATCTCTAGTGAAATGATTAGTGAATATGGGTTGCCATTGACTAGGAACATTGAATTGATACTTTTTTCTTTTACCAAAAATCATTGTGAAATTGAAAAACAAATCTCAGGAGGACCAGCACTCTGAACAAGATGCACAGTCTGGGTTGCTTCTACCTTTGGTCCTTACCCTCATTTCCCAGACATCTTGATGTCTGATCACCCAGCAAACAGCCCTGTCTTCTTGTTTATTCTTAGGCTGTAACAAAAAAAAAAAGAATTTCCATTCATACTTTTGTTCAGTGTCTCTGAGAGCAGGAAGGATGAGGTCCCTTTATTTAGGGAACAGGATGTTAAGTACATTGGGCCTGCTTGCTGAGCACTGTCTGTGGGAGAGTAAAGTCCTTCTCTACTCATCTGTGTCTGCTTAGGAAGAATACAGATATTTACAAAACAGCTGTGTGAGTGTGCATCTACCTTTCTAGGTATTTGATAGAAGCTAAGCCAATAAAATTATATGAGAAAATATTCTAAAATCTAAGTTTTACAAAATCAAATGGGACAGATTCAGAATATTTGGGAGCCTAATCCTTCCCACAGTTACAGGTGTGCTGCAGAGCTGCCTTGATCATGTAGAAAGATATTAACCATATTAGCATATTAGCCATTTATCTAACAGGACAAAGCAATTCATCAGTGATATATATATATATATATATTCTTGTGTTTTTGTTAAAATATATAAACACAGGGAACTGTCCTGTGTCCTGAACAATATACACTAAATTATTAAAAGAGTGTCTCTGGAAGCTGTAATTAGAGATGATAACTATTATTTTTCTATGGACTTTACATGATTTAGCTATGGCCTATACAACTTTACCTCTCAGAAAAATAAGCTAAAATGTATTTCACATCATGTAATTGGAAAATAAGCTTTCAGATGTTCAGAATGACATAACCACTTGAGAGACCAACTCACATGTTCATATTTTCACATGAGCTGTGCTTTAACGACTTCTTGGTTCTTAGCTTCCAATTCTTCACTGTGGGAAAAAGTGTGGAAATGCCTTGCATGCAAGAAACAAAGTCATTCCTTCCATTTAGAGACAACGCTTGGTGTCTTTAATTGACGTGATGCCTAAAGGATGCTTCTGGGACATTCTTACCCAAATTCACTGGTGCTAACTGTTGACTGATCCTGTTAACCCCACGTATTTTGAGATGTTGATCTTTTTAATATGATTGGGATGAACTGGGTTTGAGAGAGGGTTAGAGCAAGTTAAAGATGGATCAATCTTCAGGCATGGGGTTATTAGGAAGTTAGGCAGAGCAGTGGGCTAAAGGAAAGGATTCAACTCTGTGCACAAGGAAGAGGGCCCAAGGTTAGCTGACCTCACCAAATTAGACTTAGAGACGAGGTTTCTTGAATGTCTGGCTGATACACATGTTCAAAGGGTACCAAGGGCATTCCTGGATAAGGAACCCTGGAAGAACTATGGGCCTCATTAGTAGGCATTGAGAGGTACTGTCTACAACCCTTCTCCTCTTGGGGTTGTTGGGGAAATGCCACATCTGGAAATTAAAGGGAAAGAGTCTGGGCCCTTGTGAGTGGAAGTGCAAGGAGGAAGACAGGCTGCAGGGGAAGGCCACATTGTAAGGCTCTCCACAGAATCAAATGTGCTGATTGTATATTAGGTATATTGTGATAAACATTGTGCCAGATTCTTTGTACTATCAGTAACAATAGATAAATAGCATCCCAATGTACTAAACAATCAGTTTATTTGGCTATCTGTCCCCTAGAAGTTCTACAATGGCTAATGTTTCAGTTTGGAAACATTCATCAGAAAGCGTCAAAAGAAGTTCAAAACACAGGCACTGTTACTTTGACTTGGTTTCCTCCTTGTATTCCTTCGCGACCACTTAACTGTGCTCACGTAGCAAGGAGAAGCGCTGTGTAACCACCAATGAAGCATTTGGTAAACAATGCACAACAATGACTAGTAAACCCATAATGTGACAGATGCAGGCAGGATTGTGCTATTGATCAGCCATAATCTGATCCTACAGTTGTTTCTACAATAAAAACACATATTACCTCCTCTATCATAAACAACACAACAGGAGCAAATTTTCATGCCATTACTCTACAGGTTACCACTTCAGTATGGAAGTGTGAGACATCTAAACCAGGAGAGGAAGAGTGGAAGACATCTGAAAGGAGGGAAGCTAAATTGAGCAAATACCTCCATGAAATCAGGATGCAGGCAAGCCTAGAAGGCATTTTCTTAATTAATGATTGATGGGGGAGGACCCAGTCCATTGTCATCCCTTGGGCTGGTGGTCCTGGGTCCCATAGGAAATCAGACTGAGCAAGCCATGGGAAGCAAGCCAGGAAGATGCTCCCTTCCATGGCCTCTGCATCAGCTCCTGCCTCTAGGTTCCTGCCCTGTTTGGGTTCCTGTCCTGACTTCTTTAGACAGCGATAGCAATAAGGAAGTATAAGCCAAATAAATCCTTTCCTCCCCAAGTAGCTTTATTAATGCTGTTATATCATATCAACAATGATCCAAAAGAAGACAAAGAATCATGAATAGTCTTGAGTTTAGTAGGAATAACTATGTGTCTGATTTTAGTATTTCCCAACCTTTTTCTTATCTGAAATTGTTCCTAACAAAATGAGAGAAACAATACAGTAAATCCATAGCCTCCAGGCTCTTTCTCGGGCTCCTCAGCATTCTGATTGCATCGGAGAAACCCTGTCATAAAGACAGGGCATCCAGACTTGCTTCTTCATGGCTCCTTTCTATTAAAACTGCTTCAGACAAAACAGTTTGACTACTCTTGAAAGTCTGGCCCTATCTTGAGGGATTTATGGATTTTTTTCAGTCTGTTTATAACCTCCTGTAAAGCTTCAGGAACCTTTTGGATTAATCATCAATAAACATTTACTAAGCACTTCCCAGAGTTCAAGGTGCTCTCCCAGTCACAGTGGGCTTAACAGCATTCAGGGGAGACTTTGCAACTGCCTGGGGTGTCAGCAAAGGGTTTCTGTTCTTTATCTGATAATGAGATTATTTTATGTGATCTCAACAAGGAAATTCAATCCAAGGAGTGATTGGATACATCCCATGTACAAGGCTGCTCTGGCAAGCGTGGCAGTGAACGGCAGTCAGGCACTGAGGCGGGGGTGCTATGGGACGTGCTTGCTAAACTGTCAGCCAAGGCCCCTGATGCAGTCTCTCTACTCTTTAGCCATGCATTAACAAGACTCAACTCCTCTCTCCCATGCTATGGGGGATGCAATACGCTCCTCATGCTTGCTGCAATTTCTGGGTATCATAGATTCTCATGGTCACCTCACCTTCTTCTGCCACCTTATGTTAATAGTATTGGAGTGTGTCTCCATGGTGACTTCAGTTCTTGAGTTTTTGTGTCATCTTTGCCTTCCTCTTAGATCTGCACATGAAAACACAGAACGCTTTTGTATCCATTGTTCTCCAAGGGCAAATAGCCTATGGTCGATAGCTGTAGCACCCGCACAAAGGAAAGAAGTGTGACACCGAAGTCGCCGAGCAGTGCGGGTTATTGATCCATTTCAGGATTCACAGCTCTGCCAAGCTTCCTTATTGTCATCTAAGCTTCTCTTTAGAAACTTGGACATTTCATTCAACCTCACCTTCAGTAATGATTTATATAACATTTGTATTATATTATAAGTAGCATATAAATGCTTAAAAGTGTACTGAAGAATTTGCCTGGTTATATTCAAGTACTTCCCATAATGGCTCGGCTATTGAGAGGTGTTGGTGTCCAAGGGGGTCCAGTACCAGACTCTCCACAGATACTGAGGGAAGTTCTGATTTCCCTGGTTACATAAATCAGTGATGTGATTTTTCCTGCTATTAATCCCAGAGGCATTTTGGGGGACCCTTTCGAAGAAGGAAAGGATTACTACTTATTATTTCTAGTGCAAGACAAAGCTATGGAACTCTGGCTAATAAGATCAAGTGCTGTCAGCTTTTTAGGCAGGGTTGATTTTGGAGATGAGGGAGAAGAATGAATTATGCATTATTGTAGCCCTAAAAGACAAGATAGTGAGGTCGCATTGTCAGAAGCAGGATCCTGGCTCAGTATCCAGAGCCAAAGGCACACTGACACAATGGATCATTTCAGGATGCAGTGAACATGGAAGTCAGTGTGGAAAAGAGTGAACCAACAGGTATGAGCATTGGCTGGTGCAGAATCCGTCAGTATTTAGTGAAATCTTGAGGTGAAATAGGAAAAAGCATGATCTTATCCGTGCTACCAGTTCAATATTTTTGTGTATATGAATTTTTATGTATAGTTAAAAATGAAATTTATTCCGGCAAGTTTTATAATTTAAAATGAATTGAAGGCTTGAAACAGAGAATTATGAACCTGATGAATAAATTTTGTCTGCTTTCTGACCTCATTTGATTTCAAAGCTAAGAAAGCATCCCTCTGATGGACATCCAGTAGGACAGCACATAAAGAGATGGAGGTGTAAAGCAGTAAAAGATGTTTGTTTCATTCTAAAGTTTCCACATAGCTGCAAATGAACCCTGCAGCTTCCGAAGAAATAATGCGAAGCTGGATGATGTGGACTGTGGCATCCTCAGCAAACATGCCACCCGAGGATGAGGGAGCAGGATCATATGGAGTGATGGAGTACATTCTATCCGGGGAAGCTACAGTGGGTCCTCAGTCAAAGCAAGGCTAATGTGGCATCCTGTCTTCACACGTACAAAGCAACTTGTCAAATAGTATGCAAGACAGACCAAAGGCCATGCCCGCTGGTGTGTCCCATGAAGAGAGACACTTTCCTAATATTTCAGCTTTCTTTGCAGAAAACATTTTAGCTACTTCTGATATAAAAAAAGACAATTTAATGTTCTAGCAAAGTTCTGGGATTACTAAACCATTCCCCTAATGTCTTTATCATAATAGCTATCATTTTGATCCTCCCACACAGTATTATTGTTTCTTAAGATTTCTAATGTATCTTAATCAGAAATTTGGTTTCCTAAGCTATTGAGCCAATTTCACAGATATTTCTCAGAATATTTATTTTAAAATGTTTATTAGGTAAATGTCTGAAAATACTGCACAAGTCCATGAAGTAAAACAGCTTCAATTTTTAAAAATATTCTTATGAGTTAGAACTTAGCTTAGTAGATCCGAATGGCGGCTGTTTCCAAAGAGTCACTACGACATATGCTAGGAGGCCAACAGACAACAGAAAAGATGCACCCTGAAACAAATGCGACTCAAACTGTCTGAGGATTTTAAAGGGTTGTGTATGTGTATGTGTGTGTGTGTGTGTAGTGTCATGTGTGTGGTGGGAGTGTGGTGTGATAGTTGATGTGTATGTGTCTGCATGTGTGTGTGGTGTGGATGTAGTGATGTGTGCGTGTATGTGGTGTGTGTATATGGTGTATGTGGGTAGCATGTGTTAATGCTGCAAGTGATGCGTATGTGTTTGTAGTGTGTATGGTGTCCGTGTATATGTGGTGTGTGTGTGTGTGCGCGCCCACACGCTTGCACGCGTGTGCATGTGTATACTAGGTACTGAAACTATGGGCCTAGTCAATGCTAGGCACATACTCTTCTACTTAGTTGTATTCCCAGCTAGGAGATTTAAATGATTTCTTCTAATAACTTAGCTAAACATTGTAGATGGCAAGCTTCATGTTCACTCTTTTTCTAGATAAATACATAAAAGTTCTAAGAATTCTGATTTATTAATATATACTCTAGCCTTTCCTTATCTTGTGGGGAAGAATGTTTGTCTAATCACATGTTTTTCAATGCTAGGGATTTAACCAGGCATTTCGCATGCTAGGCAGATGCAATACAATTGAGCAGTACTGCCAGAACCTGAGCAGACACAAGCTTTGATGGTTACTGTGTTTTACATATTATTTAGATCTACTTAAAACAACCAAAGTGCATGAGGGAAGCTTGTCATGGCTGGGGTCAGAAACTTAGAGGAGCGGCTTCATGGAGGAAGAATTTCTTTAGGCTCAGACTGTCTGGGGTAGCCTGGCTCCATCTCTGTAGGGTGGAGATGAGGCTGCCTGCTGTGATGAGGAGAACATGAAGAACAAAGCAGCTCACCTCACAGTTGTGGCAAAGCCGAGAGACAGGAGGAATCTCCCTAGCAACCTGCTCCTCCATCCTAAGGTTTCCAGCAGCACAAAATAGCACCATCAGCTGGGGAATCTTGACCTCAGTCCTGGAAAATCTGGTATTCAAACCATGGCACTGAGTGGGGGGCTCAACTTTAGAAATTAAGAACTGTCTTGACTGAGGAATTCTTAATTATTTTAGAAGACTAGTTCATAGGAAAGCTATTTTTAAGATTCAGACCTAGATCTGATAAAATGCAGAAATGGAAGTTATTAGTGTATCATCAGAAGTCACAATTCAGTAACACAGAAAGGATGTTATGTGCAAAGAACCATTTTTACATTTTCAAACTCTATTTCTCTCTAAAACCTGGCTTTCTTCCTATTCTGGTATGTCTAAAGATGTGCACACATGTGGAAACCTTTGATCTTTGCTTCATCTGGAAATTATTTTAAAACTGCAAGATTGGAAGAGTACTAGTGATGGAACAGCCTGTCCCAGAGAACACAACAGATGTCTATATTCTCCAAAAATATATGTCATTGAGACGTTAGGGGGTTTCACATTGCTACACAGAGAGGGGAAGCAAGACACGTATGTACCGTATTTGTGTGTTTTGTTATTATCTACTCAGAAACTATAGGCATAAGTCAGTTCCAAGCACATCCTCCAACTCTCCTTCATAAACATTTACCCTGAACTCACATATCTCAATATTTTCAAATTTAACATCGGTTGATGGGCTGTGAGACCGTAGGGCCACACCTAAGTGGGGAGGACTCACTGTCCATTCATTCATCAGCTTTACTAAAATTGGCCATCGATTCAGCATTAGCCAAGTTTCAGGCATTTCAGTCCCTGTCCTCATGGGCTTTTCTGCTTTAGTCCTGCTGAAGACCTTAGACCACTGTTCTCAGTGCCTGAAGGCTGTGCACATTTTATCACAACACCAGTCTTCATTCTCTGCATTGCTCTCTCCTATCTTATCCTTTGCTTTGGTCTTAGTATGGAGTGTGTGTTTGTGTGTGTGCACGCTTGTGTGGGAGTTGAGTTTCCTCTCCGCAATGGAGGAAATGCTTCTCTGTGTTTGGGATGGGAGATGATAAGGAAGCCAGCTGGTGATAGTTGACCCCATCTCTCATTCTCTCAAAGAGCAGGAAGCGTTTGCATTCTCCTCTGAAAGAGTGGCCTCAGTCTAAGTGCGAATCCCTTTCCTTCCTCATTTATTGACTCAGTCTAAAATATTGCTGTAAACTGATTATGTGTTATTTTTATCTTCAACAAAAATAGCATTTCCCTCATGGCAATTCAATATAGTTGTGAGCGTCTAAAACTGGTTTCTAAAAGTCCAGAAATTATTGCTTAGCTAGAGACAAAAGCAAGTATAAAATAAAGTCCCTGCCCTCCATGTACTTAAAATGATGATAATGTAACTATTAAAATTAGAAAAGTCAAGCTTTTTATGAAAAATTATTACTTTAAAATGTAGTAATTTCCGTTTTACTGCATTTTCTTCAAAGTAACCCAACTGTCCCAAGGTCAATCACATACTAACTCAATGACTGCTACAGAGCAGATGGGTGGAAGGACATGTGGCACCGTCATGAGGCGATCCCCGGGAGGACTCACCTGTACGTTAGCCACTCTGAAGGTGGACAGTGCTAACAGTGAGGTGGACACGTAATGACGTGTATACAGAGTCCCAGATACTGAGGCTTGGTCACAGCCAGCAACACTGTAAAGAAGTCACTGCTTCAGAAGGTTGGCAAACTCACGGATGAATTGAGTAGCTATTTCTTTCTAATGTGTGCTCCCTGCCACAATGCTCTGTCTTACTATTGTCTCCAAAACTCGGAATCAAAGGGATCATGAAGCCTCTGATATTGTG
Source organism: Ellobius talpinus (assembly GCA_001685095.1). Classification (NCBI taxonomy): domain Eukaryota; kingdom Metazoa; phylum Chordata; class Mammalia; order Rodentia; family Cricetidae; genus Ellobius; species Ellobius talpinus. The sequence continues at coordinate 13,868 of LOJH01015313.1, read as the reverse complement.
AGATTAAAACCACCGTTTTCTTGTGTAATTGATTTCTGGCAAATATTTGTACATACCAATAGAAAGCAGACTAATGTAGCCAATTTTTCTAAATGAATTTGACCATGATTCTTCCTTTGTTCCTTCATACTTATTAATAATGTGTTTCACAAGTTATGTTTGCATTGGATACAGTTTGGAAAGGCCTGTCATAATTTCTATCTCCTTGAGTAACACTTCATGGATTATGTTACATGCATTTTTATCTAATAGAAAATGAAACATACCAACAAATAAATACAGATGTTCCTGAGCAGTTTTCCGTCACCCTCACAATGTAGGAGACTGACAAAAATGTAAGCTACAATTTCACTTATCCATATTGCTTTTGACTTTAGATGTCTCTTACCTCAGTTTTAATCTTGATTTCACTGCTGCTATACATAACTTTGGAGAAGCAATTTAAGCTCCCAAGATTCTCATTTACTTAAAAAAGGTTATAAGTGTATGTACATGTATGTATGCATGTGTGTGTCTGTGAGCAGATAGGATGTGAGTGCAGAGGCCTGAAGAGAGAGTTCTGGAAATGGAGTCGCAGGTGGCTCGGAGCTACCAGACATGGGTGCTGGGAGCCGAAACTGGATCTCTGGGGAAGCAGAAGGGCCCTTAGGCAATGAGCCATCCTTCCAATCCCATGTTCTCAGGCTTGTCATTTCTTCTGTGGAAACACTAAACTCCATTTTGACAAATTTAATGAATTGATAGAAATGTCAGATAAAGTGGATATGGATTAGCTTTTAAAAGCCTTGCTTTAAGGGATTTTTTTACTATGTCCTACCCAAATATTTATGTGTCATGTAGTATCCATGGATGACAAAAGAGTGTAGATATGCAAATAAGGCAGTGCACATATAATAGTTTTTACAAGTCTTTGGAACTATGCTCATGGATGCATATTACTTCAACTGTCTCTTCCATGAAGGGAAACATTACTGAGACTGAACCTACTGCTTTTGGTTTTAGGCATGGGAGGCTCTAGTCTATTTCCTAATACTGAGAGAAATAGAACCAGATTGTCTGAAAACATGGTGTTCCCAGACTATGGGGTGTCCTCACTTACTAACACTGGGTCACAGCCACTCTGCCTTCTACATCGCTAGTGTAGAACAAATACGCCATTGCCAGGCACCTTTAATTCCTGCCACTGGAAGTCAGAGGCAGGCAGCTCTCTGTGAGTTGAAGGTCAACATGGTCTACATAGTGAATCCCAAGGAAGGCAGCTGGGGCTGCATCTCTATATCTCCTGGGTGTTCGCCAGTTGTGCACCAGGATTTAGTCTGTCTTCAAAATTGCTGGGATGGGTTACTCTTGCTGCAGTGATGATACACCTGTTTCAGAGTCACCATGTATCATATGTCTCATGGAACTATTGTTAATAAATAGGATTTGATGCAATGCTTCAGATGACTTTCAGTTGATTTGATTTGACTTTAGTGTAAGCTTAACATAACAGGGTTAGTAGTGATAAAATGTTATTATATACTATAAATGAATATACATATATGGAATCTTTTTGCATTTCAATTTCAGATAAAAGAACTGGTTTTTAAATTTATGCAACTTGTTTTAAAGAAGAAAGATTGTATCCTCTTAAACATTAAAGGGATTTGAATTATTTGAATTTTTTGCTATAGTATATTCTACCTTTATTTTTTAGCTACTAATACTCTTGGTTTAAGATTGAGTTTATTCTGCATAGCTAAGAATTCTCCATATTTCCACAAGATTTTCTCATGTATTTCTTATTCACAAAATGGTAAAACATAAGGGAAAGATGCTAGTTACTGAGAAAGAAGAGGGGACCGGGAAGATATATCCATGGATAAGAACACTCCATGCTATTGCAGAGGACAAGAGTTGTGTTCCTGGCACCCAAGGTAGCTGCAAGTCATCTGTACCTCCAGCTCCAGAGAATGTGGTGCCCCTCATCCAGCTGTCACAGTGCTGTACAGGTTAGAGCCCAAACATAAATACAGGTTAAAAAAAATCATGTCAAAGAAAAATAAGTAAATCTTTAAAAACTGAATAATCTGGTTTTATCAATTCACTTCAGTACATAAATGTGAAAAAAATTACCGACACTTAATTTTCTAGATGTTTTATAATCATACCTAAAGAGGATTTGAGCCTGTATGCTTTCATTACTTAGTTACAAAATCTTTTATAGAAATGTTAGGCTCTGTCCTAACACTATGCTTGTTACAGAATTGATATTGTAACAGCAGGTGACAGGGCTGGAGAGATAGCTTATAGGTTAAGAGTGCTCACTGCTCTTGCCAGTGATTAAATTCTGTTTCTAGTACCATATCAAGTGGTACACAACTCTGTCACCCCAGGCTTGGGAGATATGTTGCCCTCCTGTGGCTCGTGTGAGTAACTGCACTAATGCGCACTAGCATAATTGTCGAACACACATATACATCATTTGAATTTAGAATATTAATCTTGAGAGACCAGAAGCATTCTTAAAACAACATTTTTAACTTAAAATTGAGTATTTATATGAGTACTGTATTTACACCATGTCCAGTCTTCCCTCTCCACTCTCCAACTGCCTCAGTATGCCCCCATGGTCTCATTTCCTCTCAAATTCAGGAGTTCTTCTTTTTTAGTAATTATATATAATTTATTTAATTATAAACCCTCCCCTAATAAGTTCATTTCATGTTTCTCATATATACTTGCTTTTTATGGTACATTACTTGGGATTAGCTGATCTACCTGGGAATTTGTCCCAGGAGAAAACAGTCCCCCACTCTCAGAGGTTGACTGCTAGGAACTCTTCCTACCAAGTGTCATTTGAAAACAGTAACAAGCCAGGCATGGTGAATCTTGCCTTTAGCCCCAGCACTGGGAAGAAGAAACAGACAGAGCTCTATGAGTTTAAGGCTAACCAGATCTCTACAGTGAGTTCTGGGCCATCCATGAACACTCATGTCTCAAGAAAATGACTAACAATTTTTAGTGAAGTTTTGTTCATTAAGGAACATAGTGTAAGTGAGTTTCACAAAGTCTTCAGCCCACATTCTGACAAACTGGATCACCGTTGACACATCATTATTTCGAAAAGCCTATAGACTTTAGGGTTTACTCTTGGTGCACAATCCGCGGATTTTGACAAATGGATAATCATAAAATAACCATGGTAATGCATCCTGGGATAGCTCACTGCCCTAACAACATTACACATTGGCCTATCCTGCTCTTCCTCTCCTCAGCCCTGATTCCAGCTATGCTCTTCCTCCTTCAGTATGTCTTTTCAGGATTAATTCAGTGGGCAGCAGTTTCAGCGCGGATTCTTTTATTCAGTGAAAAGCACTTACCTTCCTCGGTGGTTTTTCCTGGTTTGGCAGTTTATTTTACTGAGAACGAACGAACGCTCCTTTGGAGGTGCCAGTGTAGCCTTTCACCCACTGAAGGACATCTTCATTGCTTCCAGGTTTCGGCAGTTATGATTAAAGTGGAGTGGATGAGTGTGTGCGGAGTCTGTGCGTTGACTTAACCTCCTATTCTGTTTTCTCAGATATGCACAGAGATGTGCTTGCCAGTTTGGGTTGCGAGAGTCACCCAACCTTATTTGGGTTTGATAAGAAGATATCAAAATGTCTTGTTAAGCAGCTGAGCTCTTTGACATTGCCACCAGCAATGAGCCATGTTTTATATCCTGAGAATTGGCCATCAGAATGATGTCCCAACCTTATGTTCATACTCTTTACATGCATACTTTTTACTGCAGGTCTTCTTTGCTTAGGTGCTTATCAGACCTTTCTTCTGCTGATAAACCTGATAAATTCTGTTTTGTACACAGAATTTGTGAGTTATTCTTAAGTTTAGATAATAGTCCTCATTCAGATAAGTCATTTGTACTTTCCCCTTGTCTTCAGTTTGCTTTTCCTTTTCATAAACAAATGCTTTTATTCTTAGAGTTAGAGAGAGAGACAAGATACCATGCTGTCCATTCCATTTTCCTTTGAGCACCTTTAAAGATATACATGATTTTAGACTAGTGAATTTATATTATACCTTTATTGATCTACTTAACTCATCATTTCTGACACATGCATTCAATGCAAGTCTAAGGGAGGCCTGCCCCTTTTAGAATGGAGATGGAGGAGGAGTGGATGGGCATGAGAGGAAGGAACAGGAGAAGATGGAGGAGAGACTGTGGTTGCTATGAAAAATAAATGGAAAGCTTTTAATAAAAAACAAAAAAAATATTGACAACTGTAAAGAAAAAAAAAGTTGAGTTCTCTATTTTAATTAATAGATTAGGCCATTATTATTTTCCCTACTTTGTATAATCCTTCCTGTAATGCAACTGGTAGTAAACATATCCACAATCAATTAATTATACATAGGCATAAGATGGTAAATAGTGTGTCCACCCTAAATATTTACTAGAAGATAAAATTTTACCTTAATGCTTATGCATTCAAAACTAGTTCGAGCCAGATCTTCTTTTCACTTGTTGATGCTTGGATATATTGAGAATAGACTTGTTTAGAAGCTGTTTGAGTTTTAATGTACTAGGGAAAGGTTGTCAGACATGAGAGTACATTTAGCCTGATAAATGTTGAGTTCCAGAGCCTGGAGAGTCTGCTAGATGAGTGTAAACATGTGCATGTGTGCACAGTACATAGTACATGCCAGTGAAGAAACGGGGCTGTTACATGAATTGTTACCGAGCTAGTGCATGAGTGTCCCCATAGCACACCAGGTACTAACATGTCCTCTTCAGGGCTAGTGCATGAGTGTCCCCATAGGACACCAGAAACTAACATGTTCTCTTCAGGGCTAGTGCATGAGTGTCCACATAGCACACCAGGTACTAACATGTCCTCTTCCAGGATAGTGCATGAGTGTCCCCAAAGGACACCAGACACTAACATGTCCTCTTCAGGGCTAGTGCATGAGTGTCCCGATAGGACACCAGACACTAAAATATCTTCTATTCTTGCATTCCTGTTATCACTTTCACCACTACACTTAAAGAAATATCATAAGAAGCTTCATACTTTAGATAAATAGAAATACATTTTATTAGGAAATATAAGCTAGGTATATGTCTAAGCATTGTATAAATTCTACTTTTACATCCTTCTAAACCACCAGATTATGAATATAACTATTATACCCATTATATGTGTGAGAAACTGAGACAAAGAGAAAGCAAGCTTTCGAATTTTGCACTCTAAGTGGGTGGTCATCCCTAGTAGTGTGGCACCTGGGCTGATTGTAACAATAATTGTTGAATGCCATGTCCTTCCTTTCTGGAATATCTATGTTCTTTAATTATTCTCAGTTGATACCTGTCCTTCAGATTTTTATCCCACAAGTTTTTAAAATGCGTGATATTGTTGCAAATAATAAATTCTGAGATCAAATTAACTTATTTCCCTTAGTTGTTCATATAAAAGTTATATAACATATATAGCTCTGTGGTTTTATATATAATATATGTGTAAATTTATATGTATATATAAAATCACAAAGCTATATATATTTATATATACACACACTGAAATTCTTGGGAATACTATTAAGAATTTTCTTAATCTCTGCACATGAGCATCATCATTTGTTATTTTTTAAGTAATTAAAATGAGACTTGAGTAAAAACAAAATTTTAAAATGTGGACAAAAAGTGCTGTTGAATAGGGTCTTAGCTGGTTTTATAATTGTTGTTACAGTTCAGTTCACTTTCCAAGCCTTCCCATAGATTAAGTACTCTCAGCTCTTCCGTGCCATTTAAGTCGTGGTTTTTACACCGTTTTCCATTAAGAAATTAACAAGGAAGAGAGATTCTTTTAGTACAAGCAAATTGTTTTTCAGGTAGCTAACAGGGATGAGATTATATACTTCAGGAAACCTGAGTAATTCCCCTCTCCAGTGGCAGAGAAGAGAGGACTTACTCAAGTGTTTCCCAGTCTTTCATCCTGTCTACCCAAAAGAATGCCCAGAAGTCAGTGTCGGGCCTATGAGGGAAACAGGGTTCCCATGCAAAGAACTTCTGAGAAGGCTGATCAATTCTCTGAAAACATCACACTGAGCGAACATATCCTGACTCTGTGGTCTTCAGTGGAAATATGCATATACCATGTGACCCCTCATATTACTCTGTTGATATGTTATTATATGATTTACTAGGCCATCCAGTGCACACACCCAGGACAAACTATTGGCAGGTGAACACGCGCCTGTCCTCAGCACTGAACCAAAGGGATTAACCTCTAGGGCTGTGAAACTTACATCTGGGGGAAGCTGGGGGCCACGAACAGTGAATGCGCAACTGAAATGAAGAATATGACTTTAGTTCCTAAGTTCTCTAGAAATAAACCAAAGACTACAGCACAAGGACTGCTTTTCTGCTTTAGTTTTGTAAATTAAACATGAAGACCATGAACATATGTGGCGTAATATCATCATTTATCTTGTTTATAGCGTGTGTATATAACATGCACACAAGTGAAACACACAGGTTCTATAAATCTAGCTTAAGAAGCAAAAACATAGAGTCCTAATCCCCCTCAGACATTGCCATAATTTTTAATTATGAGTTCATCATTTGCTTAGTTCTCCTAATGATCTCACAGCATGTATCTGTTCCTAAAAAGACATTTAGCGTTCTGTGTTTCATATACTCCATGAGCTAATTATACCTACTTTTAACGGTTATATTGGGTCTACTTTTGCCTTTGTTTCTGACATTCATCTGTGCGCACAAATACTCAACCACTTTCAGTTCTTTGGATAATATTTCCATATGAAATCAAATTTGAATGTCAAGAAGCCAAGTCTCCAGCAATTGAACGTATGTTTACATTAAAACAGAACCTCTTTATCTGCTGAGACCTGGCTTTCTGAGATGCCCTTGGGATTTGATAGTCATGAAGCCTTCAAGAAACCAGACTCGTCACAACTGCAGAACTATATACAGCATTAGTACGAAACTACTGCCAGCTATTCCAGCCACTAGTGTAATTATTCCCTCTAAGTCATATATACCTTTAGGAATTATTAAGAAATTCTTGCTGGCTGAGATTAACTACTGACTAAACAACACTTACAAAGCCCAATAAAGCCATGCGAACTGATTCATCAGTGGGGCAACGTTGTATCTACAGAAAGAAATGAAGTGCTGAAGATGGAATACAGCAAACAGGCTCACAAAAACACGTTAGAGAAAGCTGCACTGCATGTTGGTTTTGTGAGTAATCAATCTTGGCCCTGACATGGCTTTTTCACTTTCCAGCACATTTGACAATATTCCAATAAAAGGACCTTTTGGTGATGACTCCACAGTGCCCTAAATGTCTGAGATGAGGCTCTGCTCTTGATGTGCAAAGCTGTGATACCTTTTAGTAAGTGTTCTTGTGCTGCAATGATCACAAGAAATGGTTGACTTAAAAGGATTATTAAATCTGAGCTTCATTTCTTCTTAAAATATTCAGATTGTGTTAAATATTATAGACTTTAACAAAAAGAAACAACTTATTATATATAATACAAGTGTCTGAAACGTTGAAGAAATTTCATAAAAAGTACTTTGAGTCAGGTGTGGTGCTGCACGCGTTTAGTCTCATCAGCACTCATGAGGCCGAAGCATGCAGGTCTCTGAATTAGACACTAGACTGGTCTACAGAGCAACTTCCGGCACAGCCAGGGCTACACCCAAAAACCCTGTCTTGAAAAAAATAAAAAATTTTGTTTTATATCTCTACTTATGAATTCACATATAGCTGCTTATACTTATACACAAACATATATACTCACTCACACATGTATGTATCTGCACATGCAAAATTCCTGTATGTAAATGCATCACATTAGTAGAGTCAGCATTGGAGAGATGGCTCAGTGATTAAGAGCATGAGCAGCAGCTCTGGAGCAGCAGCTCCAGAGGCTCTGTCTGGTTCAGTCTGTACAGCCATGTCTGGGTGGATCATAGCCTCCTGTACCTGCAGCTCCCCGATACCCAATGTCCTCTTCTGGTGCCCCTGAGGTGCTCACACGCCGCACAGACATACCCACTCCATTCTAGTTTAGTCTCTGTTGCTGGGATAAACCACTTTCACCAAAGTAACCTGATGAGGCCAGCAAATGTTTCAACTTACTGGCTATAGTCACTCATCAGGAAAGCCAGAGCAGGAGCCCAGGAAGGGAGGGTGCTTACCTACTTAGAGACTGCTTGCTGTATACCCTTTACTTACTGACTGCTTGCTGTATACCTCTCACTTACTTACTTCTTGCTGTATACCTATCACTTACTGAGTGCTTGCTGTATACCTATCACTTACTGACTTCTTGCTGTATACCTTTCAGTTACTGACTGCTTGCTGTAAACCTTTCACTTACTGACTTGTTGCTGTATACCTTTCACTTACTGACTGCTTGCTGTATACCTATCACTTACTGACTGCTTGCTGTATACCTATCACTTACTGACTGCTTGCTGTAAACCTATCACTTACTGACTTGTTGCTGTATACCTTTCACTTACTGACTGCTTGCTGTATCCTACTCTTAAACAGCCCAGGCCCACCAGCCCCATCCACCTACACTTAGCCCAGCCCTTACATGGCTTTGCAGTCAAGACATGCCCTCTGATAGAGGTGATTCCTCAACTGAGATTTTGTTTTTTAGGTTTGTACCATTGACAAAAACAAACCAGCCCACATATACATGATTAAAAATTAAATGAGTCTTTCAAGATGGCAAAGAATGAAAAATTTGCCATTACTATGTGAATGTGACTGTCTATAATCCACTATTAGGAGGTTTTCTCTGTGATCCTTCGGCCTTCTCCCTCCCACACATATGTTTTTCTCTACAGTATTGAAAGGTAAGGAACATGAATGACACATAGTTTATCAGCATAAATCACATTATATAGCTCAAAGATATGCAATTATCAAAAAGTAAAGGTTTAAAATATTAAAAAAAGCAGCTTCCTTGATCATGATGTTTCATCTCTATGAATAGATTTAGAAAGGCAAAAGTACAGAACTTACATAGTTTCTGATTTTCGATGAGAGTCTCCATGACGCTCCTTTACACTGATTGGCTTACTCACAGTCGCATATGGAAAATTCCAGAAAAATTCCTGTTTTCAAGTATAGGCTATTTGTGTTGCAGTTCTGTGATGTGGGGTGTCCTGTATGTGCTGTGTATGTCTTGCTTTTACTGGCTGATGAATAAAGGTGTTGGACCAATGAATTAGCAGAGTAAAGCCAGGCGGGAAATCCAAACAGTGCAGTAAGCTAATGAAGCTGGACAGGCTCACCTTTACCCCGTTTCATAGGCTGGCAGTCTGGACTAAGAAAAATGGAGAAACATCTTCTTTATTCCCTGACTGTGAACCCCATGTCACCAGCTGACTTACTTCTGCCCCCCTCCCCCGGTCTCCCCCGTGACAAACGAACTTCAGGCTGAGTCAAAATATAGGACTGCATCCGCAAACTGTGAACCAAAGCAGCCCTCCCCTCTTTCAGTTGTTTCGGCTAGGCCTTTGGTCACAGCAACGAGAAAATTAGTTAATTTACAACCCGTAACAGTAGCTGTCAGTATTTTTAGGTCAATTTTCTACATTGCTTGTAGTCAAATAAACTTTATTTTAATGATCTGAAAATTTGAGATCACACTAGTCCTGATACTGGCAGATCAGAACACATCACCCGAAGAAAAACCTCTTATTATGTGCATGTGTAGGAAAACGAAGCATAGTGTATTCTCCCTGGGAGTTAATCTTTCGTATTAGAGGGGATCGCCATAGAAACCAGTAAGCTTGATGTTATAATCGGTAGTAACTGCATACAAACTGCTGATTAGCATGTTGTTTCTTGTCAGGTATTTAGTCACAGGTATATCTGTGTGTGTGTGTGTGTACTTTTTATATATTTAATAATAATTGAAACTATTGATTTTGCTTTATGGTAATAAATATATTTATAGCTTTATGGGTAATATATCACCTGTAAAGCAAAACCAATAGTTTTAATTATAAGTGAATACATTTACTATGTAAAACCTCATTCATATGCTTAAAAATGCAAGAGCTAACTCCCACCCAGATTACAAACACTACTATAAATAATCACTACTATAAATAATCTCTAATGTAGCATTTTTCCCTTTTGGGGATATTGTTGTAAAGCAGATCTATGACAGTAGGACGTTTCAGTTTATGAATTCCATGCTTTAACCGAGGGATGTTATAGAAATGGATACCTTAGATTGACAGGATTGGACTATTGATACAATTTAAGGTTAATTTTGTTACAATCCTATGTAATATATATATATATATATTTCTACTCTTGTTTAAGGTATTATGTTTATGTAGCCCATTTAAAAATGTAACATAATTGAAAAACACAGATTAATAGATAGTCATTTATAGTAATCAAACTTTTAGTCATTTTTGTTAGGTTTTCTAGATAAATACAGACAAATAATTTCAGTTAGACAAATAATCTTCAACATTTCAAAGACCTACAGAAGATGGCATTTAAAAACTTTTAAGAACTAAGACTTTTCTCAACAGTGAGACACATCTGCTTCTGGCAGTACCAGTTACTTCAGAGAGGTTGATGGGCATCAAAGTAACTTGTTACAGAATTTGCCTTCAATATAACAAGGCTAGCAGAAATTCTGGGCAGAAAACTTCTCTTGCCTGTACTGCTTGATAGTATGCCATACGAACTGGACATGCAGGACACACAGAAAAGTGACTGACTACTGAACTTTTCAAAAAGTGGGATGGTCCTTCAGGGTTCTTGTTTCACGAAAGAGTCTGTCAGACATTCTGCAGGACACAGAAGAAAGCAACTGATGAACTGTGCCAGTACAAGGCAGAACAGATCTTCAAATTTTCTGATTCACTGGAAAACATGCCAGATATTATAAGCATATAGGCTATAGATGGATGCCCCAATGTTACAAAAGAAATTTGGGTGACTGTCCAGGCAGCGAAATGTCTCTGTCATTTCTAGAACTTTGCAAGTTGCTCACAATGTGCTTCCTGTTTACTTAGTTAATACTATTTCCTTCTTAGGTCTCAATGCTGTAGGTTAATGTGCTTGCACACTGTAAAGATTTGTCACTTGTATTAGTTTAATAAAATGCTAATTGTCCAGTAGTCAGGCAGTAAGTATAGACTGGATGACCAGAATAAGAGAATTCTGGGAAGAGGAAAGGCAAAGAGTCACCAGCCAGATGCAAAGGAAACGAGATTGCCATACTAAGAAAAGATACCAAGCCATGTGGCTGAACATAGACAAGAATTAAACATTAATTTAATGTGTAAGAGCTAGTTAATAATAAGCCTGAGCTAATAGGCCAAACAGTTTATCGTTAATTTAAACCTCTGTGTATTTCTTTGGAACTGAATGACTGTGGAACTGAATAGGACAGAGATTTCTGTCTACAAACGAGGGTAGTTTTAAGGCAGACTTGAAAGCCTTCACTTCCAAATGGCTGTGTAAGAAACTCATCTGTAGCTCAAATTAACCTCCACACCTGTTCATTTTTAAGAAATGGTGTCCCTGATCCAGCCAGGATATTTTACTCATGCCAACTGCAGCTAAATCCACTGTTACCAGGCTGAATTGGGATTTGTATCAGAATGTCATGGGATTAGCACCAGTAAATGTTCCTATATTTCTAGAAATCCTCCTAGACCAATGGAACTAGAGTCATTGTGATTGGAACAGAGTGAAATCAGGGATCATCTGTGCCACCTGCAGGTCTGTCTGGGTAGAGCCAGTTAACTCCACTCCATACTGGAGTTTCATGATTGACAGCTTTTCTAGAAAAAAATATACCCTACCTTCACTAAAATAGACTGAGAATCTTGATTGTTTTTAGTACTAACAATCTATTTTCAGATTTTGGAAAATAATTTTTTTAAAAATTTAACATTGTGTGGGCCAAACAAAATGTGTCCCAAGCTGGATCTGGTCCATGAGGTGCTTGTTGCAAACACGAGCTAATATCCACTCTGATGATTCACAGTTGCTGAAAGCATAGAAAAGGAGGGTGTTAGAATTAATTAGATTATTGTAAGTTAGAGTTTCTTAATATACTTGGAAGGACCTCCACTTCAAACTCTGCATATGAATAATACATGATGATGGCATGTATATTATTGTACTTTAAAGATAAATGTCCTGCTACACTAAAATAACTTCTAAATCCTCCTCTTGTTCTTCACTGCAGAACAAATTTGCATGCCCCAATTACCAACATTCTGGTGTGCATTTAGCATAAACATGATTTGACAAAATAATGTGTGCCATTCAATTAAGAATGTGACATGGCACAGTTTCCAGTCAGTAAACCGAACAATGAATGTTAAATTCTGTTAGTGATAAACATTAGCTTTCTTTCCTTGGTATTAGAAGTATAGATGTTTTCCCATTTGTAGATGTTGCTGCATTTTTAAAAGTCTTAGAAAAATGTGTCACTTTTGGATATGTCAGTTCTTTGTTCAGTGTTAGCATCTTATTTTACATTCAGAAGCAGGCACAATGTGTGCTGGGAGCCTTAGATTAAATGTGTATGCGGTGGGGTTCACATCCCTCTATCCAAATGGTAGACAAAAGATAGCAGCACTGTGTAATTTGCTTGTTTAGCAATGTGTCCAAATCAACATGGCCCCAAAGTTGATTTAACAGCTTTCTTTCCTTCTAACTCTCTTGCCTCGCTTCCTTTAAGTCCAGTTTTCATAACGTACGATTAATACTGGAGCAGTATCACATAATTTACTGGCACTCTGAAAGCTGAATTTACTTCCACCTAAATATACAGCTCTATTTGGTATACATGCCATTAGAAAAAAAACTGTAATTGATGCAAACCTAAGGGATATTCAAGTAGGAGGCCACAAACAGTATGGCATTTACAACAATGGATCTGCATAGTAACAATTTGTAGGACTTCATAACTCTATATTTTAAGCAAATATTCTGTTTGCTCTTACTATGTGCCTAGCTGCAGTATAAGTGTGAGTGATGCCATGGCAAGAAACATACAAACCAAAACCAACAAAAAATATTCTTCACGGCACATAACTCCACCCTTTCACAACCCATCATGCTAATATCAGCCACAGGGCAAGCTATACCAGGTTGAACTCCTTAAACAAGAAAATTACCCCTTTAAATGTGATTCCATCCTTCTATGCACAGATATCATCATCTTGCCAGTAAAATGCTTTTGTTTCTGTTGTGTGTTTGTATAAGGATACCAGGAAGAAGTAAATGCCTGGCAAGAAAGTTACCATAACTTCATTACGCAGCTGTAAACTCATCTCCTGCTCTTAACTGTCACATTTAATAATGAAGGCAAAACTTTCAGAGTTGTATTCAATCCATCCACCCCATTCCCAGGGTTTCATTACCCAGAACTGAATCACACACATACACACCCAGAACTGTATCATGATGGAACCTGAAACATTAAGCAAAATGCACTGCTGCTCAACCTCCAACACCGTGTAATGTGAATTTAGCTACTGTTGGCTGGTTCTGCTTTTCCTCTGCTCCTCTCCTTGGGAATATGTCATTGTCTTCTGATTCCTTAGTTAGTAAGAACCCTGTAGTCAACTTTAGCCCGGGCCTTTGTTACTCCTCTTCTGCACACAGCTCTGCTGCACACATAGGAATCATACAAACTTTGAGCATTTTTGTATCCATGCTAATTGTTCTTCTTTGTTTAACATTGCTTAGTGTGCTTTTATCGATTTTCATATCAAATTGCAACTATCTTCACATGCAAGGACTGAAGGCGTAAGTCATAAACACTCCCACACCAGTTGGGATCCAAAGGGG
>LOJH01015312.1:5160-18047 GCA_001685095.1 Ellobius talpinus | reverse complement strand
CACACACACACACACACACACACGGGTACCTCTCTCTTTCAGCCTGTGTGCAGTGGGACTCGGCTGTACGACTCTGTGACCACCCTCAAGACCTTGAGGGTCCAGTTAGAGGGAAGCTAACCAGTAGATGTTGCTGGTACGGAGGAGTGAGTGAGTGCATGATGGGTATGCATGTGGTGAACCTGGGAGAGCCAGCTTCCAGTTCTGCCCAGTGGCTAGGGCAGGGGGAAAGGTATTTTGCATTGGTTTGGGTCTGGAGCAGCACATTAGGAAAAGAGTGAAGACAAGGAAGAGGAGGGTGAGGCCCGAGTAGAAGGGTATCCATAGTCTGTATGGACATCCCTGGAGAGCTTTCCCTTTGAAGCAGAATTCCCCTAATTCATTAATTCCTCAGCTTAAATTCAACAGTAATAAACTGTCCATCATCCAAGTGATGAATTTAGTCCCATCGGACTTTCCAAATCCCTAGAAATCCCTTTTTCATCCCACGAGGTTTGCTGAGCATAGGACTCCATTTCCAGTTAGCTTTGTTCTAATTCCTGCCTCTCACTTTTCCTCAATTTTCTGCTTACTGGATTTAAGCTTCAACCAAATGAAGGTGAAGTACATATTTTGAAAATTCCAATTTTATGAATGATTTAACAAGAACTTGGATGCACCGGGGGGGGGCAGTCATTTCATAGTTTTCATTCTTTTTTTTCTTTTTGCAATAAAATCATACATTTACATATTGCTGTTCATATATGCACACGTCATTATGTAACTAAAAAAAAGCACTGTGCCTTTCAGGTGTTTGAGCAGCATAGAAAAATCTCATTTCTCCCAGGGGTATGAACAGGTGACTCCTTTGGAACCTCTAAAGACGAACTTTCCCTTGGAGGAAAAGGGGAATTTACTGTCCATCAAGAGCTGCATTTAGGGGACCATTAGTGCTTTTAGCTCTGGGAATGAAATTGCCCTCTACTTTTCTCTTACAGCAGTGGGTAAGGGGCTCTGGCTTTGTGCAGAAAGCCTCTGAGGTGCCTTGCGTAAGTTGCTTAACATCTCTGAGCTTCGGTCACCACCTGGGCATGGAAAATAACACCAGTTTGTTCTGAAGATTATACTAAACGTTACAGATTCAGAACTGGTGGAGCGGGAAGCGGGCCTGCCCTTGTTGAGATGTGTACATGATTTGAGGAGATTAAGAGAGGACTAAATGATGGGTCGCTGACTATTTATCTCTGTGGGTCTGTAAGGCTCCAACTGTACTCTCTTGTGGCACCTTCGTAGTCCTCTTTTAAAATTTTACAGTACTGACTTCTCCCTCTTGCGGTAGGAAGCAAGCCTTTTGATTTATTCTTGAAGGCATTAGAAAAACACCGTCTTAAAGAACTGTGATCACTGTGTACCTAGAATTCAGCGCCAAGTCAGTTAGTTGTTTAATTCATACTGTGAAAATAATCTCACCAGGAGGTTACTTACCCAAGTCACTAATTCATGATCCTATTTCTAGAAAGATTCCAGCAGATCTAGCTGGCGACATTATTCTAGGACCGCCTGATGTGAAAGTGGAGTCCCTTAGACAAGCCCCCCATGCCTCCTACCTTAGCAAGTTGTCCACCCTCCTAGTGATACCTGGCCAGCAATTAGAAAACCAGATAGAATTCTCATGGTTCCCTGGTATTCATTTATTTTCTCATCTATGTTTGTTTTCTTTGCATCCTCTGGATCATTAGCTATAAATAGCTACATTTTACATGCATTCTTAATGTAATCGCTTAATAGCTGCTCTCTGGGAAGAATGGCTCTGGCATTATTGGTTTTTGTTAGGTTAGATGAGATACCGGTGGTTTCTGGACATAGATTCCCCCCCTCCGTCTCCTGTTCTTGTCCGTGCTGGCTCTGACTCCATGCCGTGACTCTGGGGTTCCACCCTGGAAAGGAAGCATGTGTTGTTCAGGAGGCATGACTGGTGGGGCTTTGTGTGTACCGTTATTCACATCTTCCTCAAATTTAAATATTTGAAACCAGAAAGTTCATTTTTCCTCTTTAAAAGCTTTCTAAAATAAAGAATATGATTTTTAACAGTTGTGAATAACTCAGAATACAGTTTCATTGTTGACAGTCAACAGCTTACACGTTCATTGTCCCCCTACATCTGTGCCTTGTTTAGTATTTTAAAAGTTTTGACTCTACAGAGATAGAAAGCACGAGCACAGCTTCTCACTTGAGCCCACTGTGTTTGCTCTAGTGGTTGGCATAGTGTCCCCTTCAGGTTAGGGTGCCTCCTCCTGTTGGTGCCATTGGGGTAGGGAAGAAAAGTGGGGAATGAATGCCATGTGTCACCTCCTAAATCAGATCTTTCTCATCGCTTGAATATTTGTGTGGGGGGTGATGTGTCATAGAGAATGTTGCTTAGTTATAGAAATTCCCAGAGTTCTTCATTCTGCAGACAGCAGCTCACACAGCTAGATGTGTGCCTTGTGCCTTCTGGCAGTGAGGTAAGATTTGAGTTCATAGGAAGACAGATTGGCCAACTTTGCAAGCTAAACATTGAATCTGCTAGAAGACACTGGGCTTTGGAGTCAGTTGAGGCATAAAGGCTCTGATCTGCGGCCTCTGCCTTCCACTTCGCTCTTAGTCCCTTAGATGAGCTCACATGTTCAGGAATTCCTGTTGTTCTCTTGTGTGTTGACTAGTTTCCTTTTGTTATCTTGAGACCGGTCCTCATGTTACCCAGGTTGGCCTCAAACTCCTGAGCTCTGAAGCTCCTTCTCCTTCTCCTCTTGAGTAGCTGGAAGTATAGACATGAACCATCACATCCCTCTTCAAGATCTTTTGTTTTTTTAAATATAATTTTGATTTCCATTTATTCCCAATCCCTTTTCTGAGGAAAACAGTCTGATGCCCTTTCTACACTGTGGCATTATGCAAGAGGTATCAGACTTTGAAGCAAAAGTGCACGGCCCAGCCTCTCACAGCTCTCATGTTAAAATATTTAGACAGGGTGAAATGGCAGGATTAGTTGTAAAACCAAAACAGTTTATGTGATCTCCTCTTATGTTAACTATTTCTTAAAATTATCTTTTATTTTTTGAGACTATAATTAATTGCATATCTTACCCTTCTCCTTCCTCCAAACCCTCCCATATCACATTTCTATCATTAAAATTTGTGGCTGTGTGTGTTTGTGTATGTGTTGGTGTGTGTGTACGCACACATGTGTGTGTGGTTTCAAATACATAAATACAACTTGTCCAGCCTGTATGATGTTACGTGTGTTTGTTTAGGGCTGACCACTCCGTATTAATCTTTTTGCTACAATCTTTAGACTTTTTAAAAGCAATTTTAAGTATCCAATACTTCATTCAGTTTAGTAGAAATTAGCAGCATTATCTTTGTAAGCAAACAGCTGTCTGTCCCGTGCATCTTGTAGCTGACATATCCATGAAGGGACACACTGAATATTACTCAAATCCCTCCACACATTACCACATCTACCTGCTTTGCTCTAATGTGTATACGATCTTTTAAGAAAATGAATGGCAGTTCTCTTATAGTCTCACCCTGTCCATTGGTTTCCTCTGGTGCTTTCTCTGCACAGATCTGGTGTGGTGTGCCCTAGCCTGCCCCCAGGGGGCCTTTTATGCCCTCCTTCTAGCAACGGTGCTACATAGAAGCGAGGGAAAGGAGCACACACCATCTTTCTCTTAGGCTTGGAAAGAAATACATCCAAGAGATCAGATGCTCTCAGAATCACAGCGTGGCGCACTTCTAGTAATTAAAACTGAAGCCCAAATTGAATAAGAAATAATTTTTTATTGATTGCTGGCATTTGTGAAAAAGGTTTAATTAGACCAAGATACAGAAGGGACTTATTGGCTCTTTCATTTGAGAGACACTGCTGACATGGTTGTTTTCTGTGTCTCGTTTTGCCTGGGAATTTATGATTCTTTTTTACCTTGTTCCAAATATGCCAACAGCAAGCCTACACATTCATTAGCCATGACTGTTTTGTCTTTTTTTTTTTTAATGGTATGGGCCCATGTTCAAGGGTATTTGCTTGCACAATTTCTTTACAGTGGTGTTTGAGGAAGTCTACCCTGTCTACTTTGGTGGGTTATCCTGTGCATGCGTTATCCTCTTGTCTCTCTGTAGTCTTGAGGTGGCCTCAGGGTCTCAGAGGATAACTCAGTTATTACTGTCAGTCATTGTGATTAGTTGCTTACTTCTCACATCCATCCCAACTCTGCCCAGGTTTAAATCTCTGCTAGGATTAAAAATCAGAAGAAGAGATGGGGTGGGCATAAATTCATTTTTTAACCTCAAGGACCTTCGATGATAATAGTTCAGAGACAGTTTTAGAGTGTCAGTATTATGCCAAATTTATCTACATGCATTAGGGTAGCGCAAGAGGATGATCCGTTGTCATCATGTTCTCAGAGTCCCAGCCTTTGAAAATCAGCAGTGAATGAGAAGTTCGGTTGTGTCGTCTCAGCCCTCTGGGCAGGTCTAAGTGTGTATTTAAAGTTGGAGAATGACTACTCATGACTTCACTCGGTGGCTGACACTGAACCGGCGTTTCTGGTAGCACTAACTAGATCATCACTGTATGCAGAGGTACCCATGGCACTGCTGTGTCTTTGTTCCATCCATCTGCTCATTTTCCATCCACACGCCGAGTGTGCAGATCAGAAGGATGCCTGACACACACTGCTGCTGCTTCTGTCCTGTCTCCAGCGCACTGCCCATGAGTCCTTCTGTGAGCGTCTGTGGAATTCTTTTCTGTATGTCATCCCCACAGCGCCCCCACCCCCGGTGCATCTGTCTGTAGCCTCACCATTTTTCTTAGAGGTTCCTAGGTTTTTCCGCATAGAGCAGACTACATGTAGCTATGGTATTGATGCATGCCATGTGTATTCAGTGTGAGGAAAGAGCGACAAGAATAAAGTTTGTAGGAGTAAGCCAAAGATTTATGTATATTGACGTTCATAAAACTAAAGTTGAAGATAGGTCTTGCCCTGTCTTTAGGTCCAAAGAGATCACCTGTAGGAGCCCTGTGCTTCCTGGAAGGCGTGGATCCCAAGCTTGGCAGTTCATCTATGAATAGCCAACAATTTATGTGACAAATTTGAGCATTTTCAGAAATGAAAGATAGGGAAAACCCTTCAGGTCAAGGTCGAGCTTGGGTTTCTGGTTTATTTGTTCTCATTATTGGCGATTGTTAAAGGGTTCAGGGTGTTCTTTGTTTACCAGCCCCGCTAATCAAGTTACTGATGTTCAGACCATCCCACTCTCCCTCCCTCCCTCCCTCCCTCCCTCCTTCCCTACTCCTGAGATATTGGCATCTAAAAAAGAAGGGGGGGAGAAAAGCAGGGAGGCGGTTAACTTTTTCCAACATCAAGAGAGTAGGTGAAATGCTCCCCATCTACTGGTGTGCTTACAGTTAAGGTGCGGGCAAGAGGAGCTTGCACAGCTGAGCTCAAAGAGAATAAATTTATCACTTCTGTTCTCATACATACACTGAACTCCTCTGCAGAGGAACCTCCAAATTGTGAACAAACGGAACTTTCCTTGAGTGGATTTTTGTAAGGTCTGACTGCATGGCATCTATGATGTAACTGGAAAGTATTTGAAATACAAAGCACACAGGTGTTTGTTTTTAAGCTTGCTTGCTTTCTTTCTCTCCCTCTCTCCCTCCCTTCCTTCCTCTCTCTCCCTCTCTCTCTCCCTCTCTCTCCCTCTCTCCCCCTCTCCCCCCTCTCTCTCNCCTCCCTCCCTCTCTCCCTCCCTCTCTCCCTCTCTCCCCTTTTTCCTCCCCCACCCCAGACAGAGTTTCTGTGTGTAGCCCTGGCTGTCCTTGAACTCACTCTGTAGACCAGGCTGGCCTCAAATTCAGAGAGATCTGCCTGCTCTGCCTCCTGACTTTTGGTATTAAAGGCTGTACCACCACTGCCCAGCATAAGGAATTTCTTGACTTAACAAATTTGTGAAATAAATTTTATAAAACTTAAAAAATACTAATTCAGAATTGTAAAAATTTTTTATAGTTGATGAATCTCTGTTTTATTCTCTTCCTGGAAAAGAAGAACTCTCTAACTTTCATATATCTAGTATGTTTTGCCGACTTGTATGTCTATGTGCCTGGTGCCCAGGGAGTGCAGAAGAGGGCATCAGATCCCCTCATTAGCTGCCTTGTGGGTGCTGGGAACCACATCTGGGTTCTCTGCTCTTACTGAGCCAAGTCTCAAGTCTCTAGCACTCCACCTTTTGGAGATAGGGTCTCAACATCTAATTTCTGGCTGTCCTGGAACTGGCTTTATAGACCAGGCTGGCCTCAAACTTGAGTTCCTCCTGCCTCTGCCCCCTCCCCCCTTCCAAGTTCCCAAGTGCTAGAATTGAAGGTGTTAGTCACCATGCCCAGATATCATTTTTGCTATGGGTTAGTATTGAAACCAATAAGGGTTTATGAAGAATCAAAGTGAAGGGAGACTTCAGAAGGCCGCTTCGTATGGTTTAGAGGGGCACGGACACACGACTTGGTGGGGTCCCCTCAGGTCTTACAAGAACAAACACGTTATGGTTGATGTTCACACAGATGTGCTTTCCATAGGGATGAGGCTGAAGGCTAAGTGGTTAGAATTACTCCCTCATTCCCTGGAGGTGGGAGGAGGTTAGCACTGTCACGAACTGTGATCAAATTACTCTATTATTTAACTTAGGTATATATAGATGGGTGTTCCAGCATTGGAGTTACAGAAGCTTGTCTCACACTTAAATGCTCTTCTATGGCAGGTCATACTGAGTGGGATTTTAATTCTGCTCATCTGGGTAGCTGAGAGAAATTACAAGTTATTTGTAGTACAGGAGCTTGGATTATTTTCCTCCCCAGTTGCTGTACCCCATGATTTTCTAACATTTTACTGTTGTACTTGAGTTTGCTCAAGTTTCAGAAATGCTTCCATGGCTCCTGTATATATTCCCATCCAGACAATTTTGAGGGCCATGTAAACACCTTACTAAAGGACAGACAAGGGCTACCGTTTTCTGGGAAGTCCTACTTTGTGAAAATCTGCCTAAGTAAAGAAGATCAAGGCCTTTATGATATAATCATATGAGACAAGTCTGTTCTCCACGTAAAAGGAAAATCAGCTGACATAATTGGTTGCCTGTTATTCTCATTAATGACAACCCAAGCAAGCAGCATGTGGGAATTTGACAGCCAGATCAACTTGGAGTATCCTTTAAGCCTTGGGATTCTTGAAGGGTGTAGATCAACATTTTCTTTTGCACGTAGTACCCAGACTTTTCTTCTGGGACTTCTGTACCTGTGCTGCGCAGGGGGCACACCTTGAAGATGAGATTAAGCCAAAGGTGACAAGAGCTTGTCAGACCTCCTGTCTCACCCAAAGACAGGCTATACCCAACTCGTTGATAGGAAGCAATTTCTGGCCGAAATTAATAGTCCAGGCAGGTTGATCTGCTAGAACATTGGTGACTCTAAGAAACAACAGGCTCCTTGTATATGAGTAGGGCAGAGGCATGGAGCTGCAGTGGGTGTCTGAAGCCAGCCTTGGGACAGGTGCTGTGAGGAGTGGGTCAGACATCCAGAAACCAGTCCCGTTTCTGTGTTGTTTGTTTTCTTCAGTTGTAGCCAGCCAGTCCTCACTATTGTATAGTTTGACTCAGTGGGACTGGCTTTGATCAGTCACAGTAGGACTGTGGAACTTGGCTGTGGGCTGGACGTCAAGCTCTTGTGAAGAGGAGCGTTCTCAGCAGTATCCCAGGGTTCTTCCTCAGCCTCTTCAGGTCAACTGCCATTCCTTCTCTATACAACTCTGAAGTGCCTTTTCAGTCTGTTTGGTACCTAGGATTCAGGTTCTACATGCAGATTCTACTGGCCTAGTTTGGGGCTAGAACAAAAGACAGATTGAGAATTTTGACTACCCTCAAAGTATCTGCTGGGCTGCGGTGGTACACCTTAAATAATTAATTGGTTGACCTTTAATTCCAGCACTCGGGAGGCAGAGGCAGGTGAATCTCTGAGTTTGAGGCCAGCCTGGTCTACAAGTTGTCATCTGTCACAGAGGAATTGTAATGTCTGTTTCCAGTTCTTAAAAAAAAAATCACAAACCTTGGCTAGGAAATCGAGATTTTGTACTTGAGACTATGTCCTTTAAAAATACAGAATATAATTCAGTTTTTAAAATGAGGGAAATTCTGGTGCATGTACAATGTGTATAGACCTTATGATCATTATGCTAATGAAATGGGCAGTCCTTCGGTGTCACCAGAACCCTCCAGAGTCAGCAGCTACCGGATAGGGACCTGCTAGTGTTTGGGGAAGGCAGACATTGCAGTGTTTTGGTTCTGCAAAGTGGGGAAAGTTGTAGAGGTAGGTGGGTAGTGATGCTACAGCATATTTAATACTGCTGTGTTTCAGATGATTAAAATGGTTGATAAAGGAGAATGGGATAGTATTCATCTGGCTGTTGGCTAGTTCTGGAAGATGGGATGTCATTGGCCCTCTTCATACATAACAGCTGAACAGTCTGGGCTGCGTCCTGACCCCACCTGGGGTATGAGTGAGGGTGACAGCTGCCTCTGTCCCAGCATCAGCCCTCTAAAGCGTGTTTCTCAACCTGTGTGTTCCACATCAGACATCCTGCATATCAGATATTTACATTATGATTCATAACAGTAGTAAAATTACAGTTATGAAGTAGCAGTGGAATAATTATCTGATTGGAAGTCACCACAGCATGAGGCACTGTATTAAAGGGTCGCAGCATCAGGAGGCTGGAGAGCCACTGCTCTAAGGTATCCTCACTGGTGATTTGTGTCAGGCTCTCCCTGGTGCCAGCCCTGGCTGGATGAGTCCCACATGCACACCTGACTTAGGAGGCCTCCCTGTCCTCGCTCCCATCCGTGCCCGCGGGCCCTGCCTCATGTGTTTTCACAGTGCTCCCGTGACAGTGCGGTAACAGATCTAAACTTGTTTTCACGTTATAATCGCTCCAGAAGTGTTTCGGCGCCAAGGTTGGCCTGCCTCCCTCCCCCTCAGACGGACTGAATCACCCTTTCTGGGGGTGGGACGAGGCATGAGTACTTGGAAAGCTGTTAAGGGCCTTCTGGGAGCAGGTGTGGGGATCAAGGCACTATACAGTGTTCTCCTCTGGGCTACCTACCACTGCCACTACCACAGTTATGTCTCCTGTGAAGTGTCCCAAAGCCATACATATGGTCTAAACTCTTGGGGAGGAGTGTTCGGTTGGATTTTCTGTGAAGACTAGAACCCCTTTGGCTTAGTGAGTGAGGGAAGACAATGGGATGCCGATGTGGAGCTGATGCTGTGTGACTCCCATTCATCGTCCTTTGAGACTTGTTCAGGCTCAGCAGACTAGATCCCAACCCTGGGCTTTGGATGGTTCTGCAGGTCCAGGACTGCAGGTTAGGAACTCCCTAGTGCTCCTGCTGCTCTGAAAACACACCTGGTGAGCTGCTAGGAGGACAGATAGTTGAAAGTACCTGGATTTTAAAAAAAATTCCAGGCATGTGCCAAGTACTCAGCTGTCTTTCTGCCTTTAATCATAGAGACTTTGTAAATCACGTGTAATTGCATATCCTTTAGATGGCTTTTGACTGGCTCGGGCTTTCTCTTTAGGTGTTTCTCCCTTAAACTCCTGGAAGGAGCGGGCTAGTGGGCAAGAGAGAGATTTCTTTGAAAAGAGAGACACAGTGGTTTGTGGTGGGGTTGTGTTCACATAGTATCCCATATTCTGTACTGCCTAAGAGCCACTCCCCAGCCCATGCTTGAGTCTGTGGCTGTTGAAGAACACAGGTGTGTGAGGGAGAATGTCCACCCTCTGTTGACCATTTATGGTGTCTCCTTCACCTTACTTTCCTAATGCTGTGTCAGTATGTAATCATGTGGTCTGCCTTAATAATGTTTTAGAAGCAGTTGCTTAGTCTTCGTCTTCTTAGCCTGATGGTAAACCTACAAGGTTGTGCGTATTAAACCATCATGCCCTGGATGGGTCTTTGTGGAGGGGAACTTGGGTTGGTGCTCTTGTCTCGGGTATGTGTCAAACTGCCCATTTCAGCGCTGGGCACAGGTGTTTAGAGAAACTTCTCACCAAAGGGCTTTTGAGACTTCTAAGTTCTTGCTGTTTTTGTGACCTTGTGTGGTTTCTGGTTTCACAGAAGGCTTTGTTTCTCAGTTCTGTTGCTGCTTTCAGCCTTGCCCTATAATCACGGGGCGCCAGGGAGGGCTGCGGTCTCTTTCCCAGGGTGCTGTGCCAGCCCACGTGTGTCACCACAGCAGCAGGAGACTGGGAGGGGGGCAGGAGGGGCCAGTGTTCCAAAACACACGAGAGTGCCTATCAGGCCTTTGTGTGATTTCTGAGCCTGCCCTGGAAAGCAGGCAGGCATTCCTTGGAGCTGCTCCCTTTGGCTTTCTCTAAATGGGCCTTTCCTTCCTGCATGTGACCTAAACTTAAGAGACTAAGTAAATGTACCTTACAAGGTTAAAAGTGGGAGCAGTACCGGACTGCTGTTGTCCCTTTTTAGGGAGTTGTGAGTGGACAAGGCCTTTTGTATTCTTGAACTTTTCTTGCAGCCTGAGGATGACCTTGAACCTCTGATCATTCTTCTCCCCTCTGAATGCTGAGATCACAAGCAGGTACCACTCTGCCCAGCGTATGTGGTGCAGAGATTAAACCAGGGCTTCAAGCAAGCATCCTACCAACTGAGCTACATCTACAACCCTATCACAAACCCCAAAGAGTGAAGATGCTTATTTTGAATTCAGTTTCGGGGAGTGGGGTTGGAGGGCAGGCGGGAGTGAGGAGCTTCTAGAGGCCCCAAGAAAGGATGTGATGGTTCAGGACACAGCCTTTGGTGTGACCCACACAAGAATGCTTTGGTGTTCTGTAGTGAGGCTTAATGGTGGCCACAGCGAATGTCTAGGATGCAAGTGACTTTGGAGTCTCAGTCTGACCATGTCAGTGATGGAACAAGCACTTTTTCATGGCCTTGGTAGCATCTGGCTGAAGTCATGGTGGACGGAAGTAGAGCTACACAGGCCTGGGGCATGAGTGGTAGACAGCAGTTGTAGTGGGCAGAAAGGTGGGCCCAGTGCACCTTGACAGCAAATGGTGAGAACAGTATTTTAACCAAAGCAACAGAGCTCAGGTGCACACCAGGTCTGCATGGCTACTCTGGGCACAGAGAGAAGAGGCTTGGGAGTGCTGTGTAAGTTCTCTGAGGTGCAGCCAGTGGTGTTCTCTGAAGATGCCACATGTGGCTGCAGGTGAGAAGGCTGGTAGTCAGAAAACAGGAGAAAGGCAGTAGATGTTACAAGATGAATATGAGTGAAGGAGACATGCTATTCTGTTTGCTGCGTGCAGGCATGGATTGAGCACCTTCTGATGATAGCGAGGTGTGCTCCAGAAGCAGTGCAGAGCATCCTGAGAGCGGCTGTAGACTAATCTAGTAGAAGGAACAAGAAACTGGTTCTGAAGCAACCAGTTGACAGCGTGGCCCCTTCCACGCAAGAGTGACCGAAAGAGATGGAGAGCCACGAGCCTTTGCTGCTCTCTCACGATCCTTCACTGAGCTCTGCACGTGGTTCGGGGTCTCTCACTTGTGTTGTTTGGGAGTTGCCTGGCTGCCCATCCATTTCATGGGTGAGAAAACTGAGACCCAGAGAAGAGGGGCTCTGGTTTACTCAGTGTTCATATTTGGCCATATGGTGTAGAAACCTAGCCTGGCCAGTGGCGCATAGACTGTAATCCTCAGGTAGCTTGATGAAGAGCAGGAGGAGGGGAAGAGTGAGCCAGGGCGGTCCTGCTCTCTGTCTGCACGCTGTCTTTGCTTTCTGTCTCTGAACAGTGTCCTTCCTTGGCCCCATGAGTGTGTGTCCTACAGGGTGAGGAAGTTAACTCACACCTCTTCCCACCCACCTCCTCAACTCTCACTGCCCTGGGCCTCCTTCCCACGGGCTTCTCAGTAACTTCTAGTGGCCTTAAAGTGTGAGCTGCTAGGTCACATGCCACAGATCTCTGGTAGTGACCTTTTGTGTATGACTTCACTGGCGGGCCTCTGTAGCCTCTGTGGAAGTTAGCATATCCATAGCTCGCTGTCTTTTACAAACAATGGAAAAACCCATTACCAGCCCCCAAACCAGCTGTCTTTCTTCTGATGAATAGACAGCAAACCCTGAAGATCAAGAGAGTAGTTTCTCGCAAGTACTCTGGGACTGCATAATACATTTTAAATAAGATTAAAAATTATATATTATTCTTCCTACGGTCTCTGTCGGGTCATGGAATGTGAGAGCATTCAGTGCTGTGTGCTCAGTACGAGGTAGTAACATCTATTCAGTGTGCCGTACATCCACTTTGTTCAAAAACAATGTATTCAAGGTCAGTGTATTTTGGCTCTGCGACAGACTTCTGGAAATTCCCAAGAGAATAACTTTTTTCCCCCTACTGTTATGTAATCCAGCACAAGTGACGGTGTGGCAAGCAACCTCATGTAAATGACTTTTAAAATGCAGTTGATTCTAAAATTTTGCTTTGAAAAGAGTGGCTTAGTTTTTTTTTTTCTCCAAGTTCCTCCAAGGGTTTAAGGCAGGCTTTTTTTCTTCATTGAATTTGTTCAGGAGTTATCTGTAAGCACTGCTCTGTAGTAGGTACCATTCACAGCGCTCTCCACGCTGGTGTCTGAGTTCTGCTTCTCCCTCTGCACGGAGTCCGAGCCATGAGAGGGCCCTGTGAAGTCCAAGTTGCCCTCCTTGTAGGTAGCAGCCGTCTTGTGAGTTCCAGGGTCACCTTTAAGAAGCTGCACATTGGGGCTGGAGAGATAGCTCAGAGGTTAAGAGCATTGCCTGCTCTTCCAAAGGT
>LOJH01015311.1:0-20141 GCA_001685095.1 Ellobius talpinus | reverse complement strand
CCTCCTCTTTTACTTTCCATTGGTTTAAAAAAGATAGCATATGAAATTTCATTATAACATTTCCATATATTGTCTTTGTTGATTCTTTTTCAAAACCCCACCCCTCCATCCCTCAACCTAAGTCCTGCTGGCCCTCCTCTCCCCAGCGACTTCCTCTACTTTCGTGTAACACGAATTCTCTTTCTCACTCACTGTACCCATTTTCGACATCCTTAGCCATCAGGGAAACACAAACCCAAACTGCCCTGAGAGTTCATCCCACCCTAGCCAGACATGCTGCCATCAGGCAAACACATGACAGCAAACGCCGCTGAGGGTGTGGGAACATAGGGACCTTTGCACACTGCTACTGCGGGTACAAACTGGTGCAGCCGCTATGGACGTCAGAGTAAAGTAGATCTCACCCATGAACCAGATACACCATTCCTGGTGGACATCCGTGAGCACATTAGGTCGAAACTGTCTGCTTCATGACTTTA
Source organism: Ellobius talpinus (assembly GCA_001685095.1). Classification (NCBI taxonomy): domain Eukaryota; kingdom Metazoa; phylum Chordata; class Mammalia; order Rodentia; family Cricetidae; genus Ellobius; species Ellobius talpinus. The sequence continues at coordinate 19,662 of LOJH01015311.1, read as the reverse complement.
CATGGCAGGACATTTCTGGAGTTTTAGCCCAGCAGCTACCTCAGTGAAAACTTGTGGAAGAGAGTCTCACAAAGCCCTTCTCTCTCATCGGGCCTACCCTCCTCACCCCCATTGCCCACTTGACCTTCATAAAAGAAAGCAAAGACTTCCAGCGGGCCCATTGTAACAGAGCCCCAACCTGTCAGGTGACTTCTCAAACACTGTAGGAACCGGGTTACCTTTTCTCATGCATTCTTAATAAGCAAGGCTCTGCTTTGTACAGAAACAACCTTTTCGGCTAAGGCTGTGAGAGCTTAAGTGGAACACCTGGTGTCAAGGGGAGGCCAAAAGAGATGAGGTTGGCACAGTTCACGGCCCAGGTCAACTCAAACTCATCTCCTTGGCTGTGTTTCTGAGTCACCACAGCTGCAGGAACGGGTCTTCAGTGCCACAGAATTTCTACTATTTCCAGCAAACCCTGGATAGTGCGCACCAGTTCACGAGCTCCTGACCTCAGAGAAAATGAGAGAAATCAGGCCCAGTCCTCAATGACAAAGTATTTTCTTTCTTCCGTTAAGCCTCTGGTTCTTTCATGTTTTAGCTTTCTGGGTGGGAAATTGCACTCTCAGAGGAAGAGGCTCATGGCTCCTTCATTCCATGGGATGTATTAATATAGAGGAAATTTTTTTGATAAAATGCTAATGGGAGAAATTGGTGAGACTGATTGGAGGCAAATGTGGTATCTGGAATTAAAGTTTTTAAATAGTGGGGAGGAATACATTCTGAAAACGAAACAGCCACCAGTGATTCACAGAATTATTTTATGTCCTTAATATACAATGTGCCTCGTCTCCTATAGGCATAAGCAGATGTGTAAAGTTCACATATTAAATAACAGATGGGGAGGAGACGCACTTTAGGTATACAAACTGTTATTGTCTTCATTATTGTTATTGCAAACTTGAGAGGCCTTTACCAGAATTTCATTATTTGCTTGGAGAAGTCTGCTGAGCTTGGCAATTTTCCAGCATCGTTATGAACTTCTTCGTGTCAGGCGCAGGGACTGGAGCTGGGAGAAGGAAAGGAATGCAGACAACTGCGTAGGAGAGAGTTCTGTTTATTCTTCAGGGCTTCAGGTCCTGCAGGTTGAATCTTTTGGCCATTCATTGCCTGAGCCACCTGTCCTGTGCCTCCCGTCCCTGAGACGTAGTCGCTGCTCTCTCCATAGACTTGTGGGGTCCTGGGAGGATGATGAGATGCCACAGCTCTTGCCAGCAGGTGCTGCTGTGATCTATGCATGTCAAGAATCGTGGACTTCAGCTCTCTGTTCGCACAGCCTTACCAAGAAGTGATTGACTGGTCGCTGGCCTTGAAATGTCGACAGAGTCTCAATTAAAGTGTGACAGGATGGGCTGCTCTTACTGCAGCAAGACATTTCTCCAGCTATCCCCAGTGTGGGCTATTCGAGCAACAGGGAGGAAAGGAGGAAAAACAAATCGCTTGTGACTAGTGCTGTTTGGTACCCTGTAGAGTTACCTTTAATTTCTGGTTTCCACGCTGGTGCTTTCAGAACACCGAGCAAAGGCTCTGTGGTGAGCTACACTTCCAGCCCCTTCCCTTCTTCATGTCAAGCCTGGAGTCCTGGTCTGTGGTCATCCCACCTTCCAGTTCTGCATGTGCCAGTAGGAAAGGTAAAATGTCCAGACCAGTGTTTGGTACCATCTGGTTTAGAAAACCACCCAGACCACCAAGGAACCTACACCAGCAGCACACGGGGTATTACTAAGGGTTTCTGAATGATGAGGGTCGACACTGATGCCAACTCAGAGGGGCAGCTGAAACATTTGGGCTGACCTAGTTGGAATCTGGCAGCTGTGACCATTCCAATGGCAACAAAGGGATATTAAAAAAAAATAATGAATCCAATTAGGAAGTTTTACTTTCCAATTCAAATTTTTATTTACTTCATTAGCTCTAAAGTTTTTTTTTCTTTCCTTTGAAATTAATGCTGCTGAGTTGAAAGACTCTAATTAGGGTTTTCTGTGCATGAAGACACCTGACCGTCATGATACCAGACGCACACATTGGTCTGCCATGAGGCAGGCTGTCTTGCTTTGACAATGTCTTAATTCGGGGGTCTCTATTGCTGTGATAAAACATCATAACCAAAAGCGATGGGAAGAGGAAGGATTTACTTCAGCTTCCAACTCCCAGGTCACATTCTGTTACTGAAAGACATCAGGGAAGAAGCAAGACTGAAGCAGAGGCCATGATGGAACGCTGCTTACTGGCTGTCCCTATGCGGACTGCTTACATAACTCAGGAACCTGCCCAGGTGTCACTGGCTCCTCTGACCGTTCACACCCGCGTCAATCATTGATCAAGAAGATGCTCCAGAGGCTTGTCCGTAGGCGAATCTGTTAGGTCAGTTATATCAATTTAGATTCCCTCCTCCCAAACGACTATATCCTGTGTCAAGTTGACAAAAACTGGCTTTGGAAGGCCCCAAAATGCATATGAATGTTGTGTACATGGAGGAAGGAGGGAGGGAGAAGAAAGCATGGGCTAACAGTTACCTAGAAGCCAGGAGGCCATCCAGAACACGGGAACACTAGAGAAGCACGGAATTGTTCACTTGATGCAATATAGAATCAGCTGGGAGAGTGGTGAGGCACACTTCTGGGTGGGTTTGCAGAGAGGATTGAGAGGGAAGAACCACGCTGAATGTTGCCAACATCATCCCCAGCCCGGGTGGGACAGATGAGGAGAAAGAAAACGCAGGAAAGCACCGCCCTGCCTCCTCTCTGCTTCCTGACTGGCCAGTATTAGCTCTCTCATGGCTGTAACAAAATGCCAGGGAAGAAGCAGATTTAAGAACAAAGAGTTTATTTGGGTTTACAGCTTACTGCTTAAGAACAGGATGTGGGGCAGCAGTTCGCACGCTCTCCACAACCAGGAACGGTGAGCAGCCAGGACAGGACTGGTTATGAAACCTCAAGCCTGCCCCTGAACCACCCATCTCCCCCCAGTGAGGTTCCACCTCCTCCAAGATTTCAGAGCCTTCCAGGCCAGCACTGGCAGCCGTGTGCCAAGTGTTCAGACACGTGACCCCCATGGAGGACATTTCTCATTCAAACCACGGCAGCCATGAAGGGAACAGCTTTACGCCGCCACACAGTCCTGCAGATGAGCTGTCACAAACCCAGCCTTCTGAAGCAGCCAGCAAAATCTCCTGCTCTAGACTGGTTTTCTCAAGTATTTATCATAGCAAGAGGGAAAAAAAAATAAAAGACCAACCCTAGTACAAAGAAGAATTTGATTGTTTACAGTTTTGCCGCTGCCCACAATCCCTTTTCTGTCCATTCTGAGTCCTAAAACACAGTATACTTCAACAATGATCATAATAGCTATAATTTATGGGCACTCATACTGTGGGATTCGATTCCTATGCACTAATCTTACTAAAAAGTATATAGTAATCCTGAGGAACTATACTGTAGTTCTATTTTACATGGAAAAAAGAAAGATGTGAACTACCTAAGGAGTAGAGAGGTTGAGTAGCTTGCTCCAGATTGCATATTAAGAGGATAGTGGGAAATCTCTGACCAATAGAACACTGGATCCTAGCTCTGTGTGGTCACTTGTTGTGGCATTCAGGAAAATGGAGAAATCTGGATCCTGCAGGTATGAACGAGCAGGGGAACTGGCTGTGTTTCCAGTGTGGGGCCAGCAGTATTATGTCCTCTACTTACTGCTCAGAACATGTAGGGAGTAGGGCATAGCCCATTAGGACGTGGCAGCCTTTATGGCCTCCAGAGAACCCTGCCCCTCTAGTATCCACGCTTATGTAATCTCTCCCTTTGTATTCTAGGGTTGCTCTCTGTAACCAAAGCAACTGCAGACGGGGTGGTGTCACTGCCTTTGTAGCTTATAAAGGACTATGGCTTTTACCTAGATTGTTCTCATGCATGTCCTCTTGAATTATGAGGTCTGTAGCAAACCAGGTGCTGTGGGCATGAGGACACTGGGGCATCACGATGAGGACAAGAAGCCTGCAGCCACCAAGTGGTGAGGGACTGAAGCAGACCAACAGGCAGGTAGATTCTCCAGCCCCCATCAGTGTCTGAGGTGACTGCAGCCTGGCACTGGCTAACCAGTCCTAAATTCTTAATCCTCAGGACCAGTATGAGATCATCAATACTGACTTAAGGTGCTGACTTCTGGGATAGCTAGTTATTTGGTACTGCATATGTGATAGCTAAGGTGAAGAGAGATGCTGTATTAATTGTCAGGGCCTCAACAATCTCCTAGGTGACTCCAGATCCTGTCGAGTGAATGAGCAGTTAGAATTAACCATCACTGTCAGGATTCTGTGAGTCTTCTTCAGACCCATCTATGTCCTGCATGTTCTGCTCAGACACAAAGGCATTGGACAGAAAGTGTTGGAACTTTCTAACCATGACAGTCTACCTGAGAAAGCATCTTAAGTCAAGGAAAGGTTTATTTGGGCTCATGGTTTTGGGGATTTCAATCCATGGTCAGCTCTCACCATTGCTATGGGCCTGAGATGAGGCAGGACATCATGGTGGTAGGAGTGTGTGTCTGAGATAGTGACCCACTTAATGGCAGCCAGAGAGCAGAAAGACCGAAAAGGGTCTAGGTACAAGATGTGCTCTTTAAAGTCATGGTCTTGTCACACTCGATTCCTCCACATCTTTCCCTACTTGCGGACCTTCAAATACCCCTCTCTGTCTCTCTCTGTCTCTGTCTCTGTCTCCCTCTCTGTCTCTCTCTGTCTCTGTCTGTGTGTGTGTGCACGCACACGTGTGTGACATGTGTTGGTGTGCAATTGCACACATATAGAGATCAGAGGACAACTTTCAGGAGTCAGTTCTCACTCCAGTCTTACTTTGAGGCAGGATCTCTCCTGATTTTCCTGCCACGTCATTGTACACTCCAGACTAGTTGGCCTGGTAGCTTCTCGGAGATTCTCCTGTCTCTGACCCTATCTGGCCACAGGAGTTCCAGAATTCCAAGTGTGTCCAGCTTTCTGTGTGGGTTCGAGTGCTCCAAACTCAGATGGTCTGGCTCATGTCGTGAGCACTTTTACCCACTGAGCCATCTCCTTGGCCCAGTTTCATTTTTCTTTACAGCTGAATAAAATTCATTTTCCTTATTTATTCCTCTGTTGATAGGCATCCAGGATGGTTCCATTCCCTAGCTATTGTGAATACTGCAGAATAAATGTGCATGGGAACTTAGAAGCCTTCAGTTTTTACCCTGGAGTGACGAAGGTGGATCATCATGGTTCTATTTTTAGGCTTTTTATTTATTATTTATTTATTTTTGAGGAACTCGCTTTCCTTTCCTTTTGAAAGGCACTGAGCTACTGGCCCCTCTGCTTCCTTTAGACATTCCTTCCTTGATCAGTGAGTGCCCCACTGCTTTACCTCTCAGGACCCTGTGTCCGAGCCGAGCCTGACAGAGTTGTGTGGCAATGAATGGGGAGCACGTAGGGGTCCAGCTGAACTCAGCCTGGCACTGCTGAGAAGGCCTTTACCCAGAGCCTTGGCTCAGCAAGCTGACATGCATGAACAGCAGCTGACAAGGGACTGTCATTAAAGCTGCATGGACCCCAGAGTAAGTCCAGCCCGGAAGTCTCAGAGAAGAGGGAGAGCTACTGTCTGCTCTTGGGAGGTCGGGCACCTCTGGGTTTCCAATTTTGTTTTTGATCTCTGGGTAGAGGATATTATGCATCAGACATTGATTACCTTCACCTTGGAATGGAAGCAGCATTTCTAGCCAGCAAAGGCCTCCAGGAAGAGACCAGGCATGGCAGGAAGGGACATGCATTGATGTCATTCCTGTAGTGTTCATGGATCCACTCACTCAAGGCTGGAAAAGTCAGGGCATTCCAAGAGACCAGGAGGTGTGGGGTTTTGTTCTTAGGGAAAGGAGACAATAGCCTAGAGGAAAAGTACAGGTTAACATGAGCAGACTGTTTGCCTGAGTGAGAACTGAAGCTCAGCAAGAGACATCTAATCTCAGAGTATAACGGTTCATGCTTGCCACCCAAGCCTCTGGGAAACTGGGGCAAGAGGATTGCCGTACATCCAAGGCTAGACTGGGCTAGATAGGAAGACTTGGTCTCAAAGAAAGAAAAGGCAGTCAACATGCCCAATTTTTCCGTGGTCTTTTGGTGTAATCTTTTCAGAGTATGACACCCTAGTACAAGCTGTGCACTCAGGCGGCTAAGAGGGAAAGGCAGACTTATCCAGGCCGCGTGAATGATAAGTAACAGAACTTTTTGCAGTACATAGAGTAGGATCTGGGTTGTCTTCCTAATTCCTGTCAGACCCCATGGCTTATGGGAAGACTGCATGGTGACCTGTCAACCCTCAGAGCCCGTCTACTGATAGAAAGAGGGGTGACTTCACACTAGAACTAGGTCATACTTATCAGGGTGCATAGTGAATTTATGTGTTCATTTGCCTGCCCCAACTCTAACGCAAACTCCATATGGCCAGGATTTGGGGGCCGTTTTATTTTATCATCTGGAATATATAATAACCAAGCATAGATATAGATAGACATATCTAGAACATGAGACTAAATAAGTTAATAAAGATATCTAGATTTGGGAGACGGTAGAGGTCGCCTGTGATTTTTTAATCTTTTTGTGTCACTTGACTGGGGTCACCTAGGAAACATATAAGAGTATCTTTAAATAAAGTATCCAGGGAGACTTATCCGAGGAGAGACAGCCTACCCTGAATATGGGATAGCAATCCCTGAATAAAGGTAGCACCATCCATAAACATAGGAGCACCATTCTTGAATATGAGTAGCACCATCCCTGAATTTCCCTACCCGCAGACTCAGTGTAAGCAACTGCATCCTTCTCCTGACACTGCAGCTCTCTCCCTTCTCACCACCATGCCCTCCTCACCAGGGTGGACACTCTCAACACATGAGCCAAGATAAACCTCCCTTGACTGTTACATCTTGTCATGGATAGGGTCACAAAAATGAGGAAAGCAACTACTTCATCTCCCTTTGAGCACAACACGCCAAGAACTGCAGCCCTTGCTGCTGCTTTAGGAAAATCTCTGGTGTTTGATGACAAAGGTAAGAAGCTGTTTTTTAAAAAGGAAAGAAAGAAGCCCAGATTATATGTTCATTTCTCTCGGCTAAACCCAGCTACTTTATCTCCAAAACCTGACAAATTACTTCACATCACAGAACATTACTTCTGGAAACAAGAGGAATTTGTTATTACTGTCTTTGTTTTACAGAATTCATGACAGGAATTTTCTGTTTATATTACACAAGATAGATAAGTTTGGTTAAGAGCCACCACAGGAATCCAAAGTCCCGTGGTTCATCAGTTTTAAGATGGGGTCTTCCCCGCTGACATCTCCTGATGCCTGAAAACAAGTTGCATCTTCCTCACCTGGGAACCATTGACCTCGTTATCAATGTTTTGCACCAAATTCTTGGTGATGGCTCCACCCCTTCAGTTGGTTACTTGTTATTCTCATGGCTACACTGTTGAATCTAAATGTCCTGTGAATATCTTTCCAAAGACCAGGTTGTGACTTGGCTTTGCAATGGAAAGCTCTTGTGTTTGTACAGAAAGACACAAAGGCTCGACAGTGCTGCCGCAAATAGATGACGTTGGAGCAAATGTCTGATGCTGGCGCAGTGGCTGTGACTCTCTGATGCAAAGCAGTACCCAGATGCTTTATGAGGCATAACACAGGGAGGTCCCTGATAGAAGACAAGCTTTGCTGTGTCATCTGCAGATCCATACACAAAACCTGACGTATACCAGCAAGAAAACACCGTCTTATAAGTTTGCAGAAAAATGTTAACAGTTTGAGAGAAAATCCCAGAAGGAAATTGTTCAAGAAATTCCACATCTTGAAGCTCCCAATGGCACAGAAATTGGCATTATGTACAAAAACACAGATGTTGATAATTCGGAGTTGAAAACAACTTAAGAAAATTCTGTCTGTAGCAGAGTTTGGAACTCTGCTTTTTGATGCATGCAGATGGATACCATAAGATATTATGCTTAAATAAACACAAAAAGTTTTGGGGGGGTCTTTGAAGCTTTGAATAAAAATTCAGTATGGGCCAGCGAGACAGTTTAGTGGATAAAAGTGCTAAGCCTACTGACCTAAGTTCAATCCCTGGATCCAACATGGTGTAAGAAAATAACTAACTCCAACAATTTACCTTCTGTCACCATATATGTGCAATAGCGTGCATGCACAAACACACACACACACACATACACACACAGTGAATGTAATAAAAATGGTCAAAGCAATGTGCTAATACATGGTGTCACTGATGTATTTAGAAGCATTTTTCCCAGTACATAATTTATGGCATGCTAAATTTGGTTATCTATTCTTTATTTTTAAGATTCATTTATTTATTTTATATGTATGAGTATGTATTTTACCTGCATGTATGTCCATGTACTACATGCATGCCTGTTGCCTGAGGAGGTCAGAAAAGGGCTTCAAATTCCTGGAACTTGAGTTGTGGGTGGTTGTGGACTACCACGTGGATGCTAGGAATTGAACCCAGGTTCTCTGCAAGAACAAGTGCTCTTAACCAGTGGGCTATCTTTCCAATCTCCATATTTTATATTTTTATCACTTCTATTTTGATTTGTTTATCTCTTCAGGAAATGTTTTGCTTATATTCTCTTTCTGTTTTTTATTATTTTTTATACAATATATTTTATACACTCTATTTCCTCCCCCACTCCTCCCAGGTCCCATTTCCCTATCCACCCAACTTTGCTCTCTCTGTTTCTTCCTGTCTGTCTGTCTCCTCTCTCTCTCAAAGAAAAGAAAAACACAAAAGTAAAATTCAAAACAAACAAAAGACTAAAAATGCTAAAGCAGAACAAAAGCAATGCTCACATTTGTTACTTCTTGATTTAAATTTCACAAACATCATAAATAGTCTGATTGTCTTAGTCAGGACAGAGTACTGCTGCGCATTAAAAACATCAAAGGGATGTTGGATGTTAGGAATCTGCTACAACTGTTTCTTCATCTTTAAATGCACTGATGCAGCTCATCTAAAACATGGGCAGTTCCGATGCTCCATGACTCTAGTGAACAACTAGTACCTCTTAGCTCCGTGCCATCTGCTATTTCACAGCTCTGATGGAGCCAACATGATAAAGGAATGTAGCCATGCATCAGCAACAGACAAGCACATCCTCTGTAATGTGCTCCAGAAAGCTCAGAGGTCTCTACCACCAACTACTCCCAGATGGGGCCTCATATTTGTACATGCTTTTCTAGAAGGTAGGCGCCTGGAATTCTCAGCATCATTTCTCCAGGGTCTGGTGTTGAGACTTATTTCAAAACACTTGTGGGTATGTATCTGAAGGAATCAGTTCTTCACTACAAAGTTTCCATCTCAACTGTGTCAAGAGTATAGAACTTTCTGTCTGTCTCTTTCTCTTTTCCTTCCTCCATCCCTTTCTCCCTCTGGGATGTCGGATTCCACTCTGTATGCTGTGAATATCATTGGTAATAAAGGAATTGCTTTGGGACAATAACAGAGCTATAGGGGAACAGAACTAGCTGAATACTGGGAGAAAGGAGGCAGAGTCAGAGAGACACCATGTAGCCCCGCTGGAGACAGATGTCAGAATTTTAGCCAGTAAGCCACAGTCACATGGCAATACACAGATTAATAGAAATGAGTTTAATTAATATGTAAGAGTTAGCCAATAAGAAGCTAAAGCTAATGGGCCAAGCAGTGATTTAATTAATACAGTTTCTGTGTGATTATTTTGGGGCTAAGCAGCTGGGACAATTAAGCGGCCTCCTTCACCTACACCTTCATTACTCTCTCTACCAATTCCCACTTATTTCTCTCCTGCTGGGTTTTGATATGTGAAATGATCTATCAGTAGGCTGAGTTTTTCCTGAATAATTGCTTAAGTCATACGTTCTCAACCTGTGGGTCATGACCCCTTTGAGGACTGAACAATCTTTTCCCAGGGATCAAATATCAGATAACCTGCACATCAGATATTTGCATTACATTTCATAACATTAGCCAAACTACAGCTATAATGTCACAACGAAAATAATTTTACAGTTGAGGGTCACCATGATGTGAAAAGCTATATTAGAGTTGCAGCGTTAGGAAGGTTGAGAACCAACGACTTGAGCTGTTTCTTCTTAGGGAACTTGGTTGTTCTTGGGTATCTTTTCCATCTAGTATTTCCTAAGTCTTGCTTTCTCTTTCCTGTGACAAACTACCCACAAGGCCTCAGTGCCTGATGGTACTTTGAGAAGTTTTCTTCAATGCACTGAACCCCACAGTTACTGATTCCTCATTCAAAGATCCTTGGGACTTTTAATAAGTCCCCTTTACTGCTTAGGCTTTTCTCCTGTCTTTAGTGTATTCTTGGAGTAGAGATGCTTAATCTACCACAGGCAGAACATCTAAGCAGACCCTCCTGGATTCCAGGCTTTCTTTGTTGCCTCACTAAGGGGTTGTTTCACAAAAATCTCGCAACAAAAAAGGAGGCTCACCAGAACAGACATGCTCACTTCACAGGTGGTATTTCTAGCCATTTACTGAACTGTGATCCTTTGGAATTTAAAAGAGAACTCCATGGTCCTCCCCTGAAGAGTAATATTTAATTCATGAATTATTTATTTAGCCACTTCATGGCTTGATACTGTAGAGAATCCCATAGTAAATAATGGTGGAATCTGCCTTAAGATTGCTTATAGTTGAATGGAAGTGAACTACAAACACAAATAACCACATTATAGGATAAGAAGTGGCACTAAAGATAAAATAAATCTTGTTAAGCAATCCCAGGGGGCAAAAAGCATTACCAACTTGTCTAGTTGGGAAGGTTTTATCTTTTGAACCTGTGCTTTAATGTAGAGTTGAATTTCAACTTGATTTGATCAGTGTAACAAGATAATATTTTAAGTCAACTTGTGATCACTTGAAGGCAGTGGTGAAATTTCCACACTTCGCCAGACCAGCAAATATAGTGAGAAATGGGAGAGAGGGATTTGAAGGGAAAGTTTGCATTCTCTTGAAACCCAATTCAGGGCTATATTTGTGGGTAATGGTGATGTGCTGGTGACACTTTACTGGAGGGTAACCTGGTAAAAATTTAAGATTACCCTGAGAGAACTAGAGGAGGAAAAGACTGGGTGTAATAGTGAGCTTGCACTAAATAACAAAATAAACAAATCCTTAAACTTAACAGTCGGCCTTCACTCCCTTAACACCGACAGGGTCCCTGCTATCCTCCTTAGAGATCCACTGCATCAGTCTCCACTCTCTAGAAGAACATACATCATTAGCAGAGGAATAACAGAAAAGAGAGTGCAGCTCACTTCTACTTACATTTTATTGACTAGGAGGGAAGATGCTTGTGAGGTAAGTCAGGACATGGATGGTACTACAGAAAAGAGAAGCAGCAAGGTCTGGGTAGAATCACCACAAGGATACAAAAGGGAAGGAAAAGACTTGGTAGCTAACAGAGAACGTGGGAAAAGTGGGAATAAGATGGACAATGAAGAGGACTAGGGCTGGAGCTGGCATCGGCTGTAGGTTTCTAGACTACAGAACACATCGCAACTTAGGAGCTCTCTTTTGTGAAACAGGAGTGATAGCTACCTCACAGGGTCATTGTGGGGATTAATTAGAGACAGTGTCTGTAAAGCATTTAAGGCTCTTGAAAAAGACACTTTATAAATATAAAATAATGCCTACTAAAGTTGGCGTATTTGTGGAAAAAAAATCTGACACAAAAGAGAAGAGGGAGTCACATGCTCCCCCCTCCATTTCTTGTTGGAAAGATGCTGTCCTTGTACAATCACCAAAGCATAGTAGATCACCCAACAGTTTGCTGTTGAGGAACAAAATATTTGTTTACCTATGTAAAGATGTGCTGCTGTTTTACCTTGCCTGCCTAAGATACCTGATTGGTCTAATAAAAAGCTGAATAGCCAATAGTTATGCAGGAGGGGAATATGCAGGGCTGAAAGGCAGAGAGAAAGGTTGAGCCAACCAACCAGCCAAGGGCCAGCCAACTGGGAACCAAACTGTCAGCACACAGTTAGGCAGGGAAGAAACAGGAAAGCAGGATGGACAGTACATAGATGAGGTAAATGAGTCTCAAGGCAGCGATAGAAATAGATTAAGTTTTAAAAAGCTAGCTAGAAAGAAGCCTAAGCTAAGGCTAAACATTCATAATTAATAATAAGTCTCTGTGTCATGATTTGGGGGCTGGTAGTCCAAGAAAAATCCAGCAACATTTGACACCCATTATAGGGACAAATATTTCTGAGAAAGCTGGAGAAAAAAAGCCATGGCTTCCTAGGAGCCCAGTGCTTGTAGCATATAAAAGTGTGGCTCTGCTGCACAGCAATATGTTAAGTAGGAACAATACTTGAAGTAAAAATGCCCATTATAGCACAGGAACCAACTTCCTAAGCTGGGCAGTTAAATGCAGCTCCCACATAAGTGCAGTTCCCAGTTAAACTCAGCTCTCAGCCAGGCTCATGGGGTAAAGCTTGATTCTCATGTGCAGAGTCAGCCACCAATCAAAGTCACCTTGCAAGAGTAAGGTTTGTCTCATGCTGCCAAAGAATGCTGCAGGTGCACAGCGTTCACCCCCCCAAAAAAACCTTTACATAGGTTACAATGTGTTTTAAAATGTGTGTAGACACTTAAGAAAGAAAAGTGATATAGACAATCATAGGAAAAAATAAAAAGTTTAAAAAATGAAAAAGTATCTAAAGAGAGAGCAAAGTAATATTTAGAGAAAAAGCAATGTAAAGATGGGAAATACACAGGGAGTGTGGATCTTGAGGATGTTGTGTTGACTTGTACTCTTTGAATGCTGGGAGTGAATGACAGTTGCTGAGAGACATAGAATTATAGAAGAAACTGCTGATTTAAACCACCCTAGATACTTTAGGAATGTCTTAACTTTAAAATGAAATCAGAGAATGTATTACATCGGAGGAGATGTTATGCTTTTGTTTCAACAAGAAACAAAAGGCTCTATGTTGACAGAGGTTTTTGCCCCATCTGGTTCCACAAGTTCCGCAGCCATTCAGTTCCAAAGAAACACACAGAGGTCTACATTAATTATAAACTGGTTGACCTATTATCTCAGGCTTCTTTTTTTATTTGTTAGAATTCATTAAAATGATTTACAGCCCAACAATGTGAGCTGTGAATAAAAAGTCCAAGAATCCAATAGTTTCTCAGTGCTGTGAGCATGGGTGTCTCAGCAAGCCTTCTGTTTATGCTGGGATCCTGGAGATGTAGGTCCCAATGCTAATGAAGGAATATATATGATGCAGACAAAGGACTAACACATCCCTTTCCTTCTTCCATTGTTCTTCCAGGAGAAATTGTGATCTCTGTCAAAAGCATGCCTTCCAGTCTCAAGGATTGGATTAAAAGTGCCTCAAGATCTGGATCAAAGGTGGATTTTCTTCTTGCATAAAGGTTTTAATCGCAAGTGTGTCCTCCATTTCTGGATTATAGCTCATTCCAGATAAAGTCAAGTGGACAACCAAGAATAGCTAACACAGGGTTTATGGCCAAGAAATCACACAGGTAGTTTTATCTCTCAGCAAATACTAAAAAGCAGGTTAGTTTTGTAAATCATCCATTGTACTTGAGAATATAAAAAAGAAATGCTAGCACAGGAGCTGGGGCAAAAGCTCAGTATTAAAAGGCCTAGTGCACACTCACAAGGACTCAAAGTACTCCATTCATACCCATGGTGCTCAGGTACAAAGCCTGTCACAGCTACACATGCGTGAATCCCCAACCTTGGGGAGGATAGAGACAGACAGGTTCTTCAGATACTTTGGCTAGCCAGTCTAGCCCAATCTGTGTAGCTCAGGCTTCTTATGAACTCTTACATCTTAAATTAACCCATAATTCTTGTCTGTGTTAGCCATGTGGCTTGGTACCTTTTATCAGTGAGGCATTCTCATCTTGCTTGCTCTGCACCTGGGTGACAATTACAGACTGAGCCTTTCTTTTTCCCAGAATAAGTGATACATCTTTATTGTCCCACAGCAGCTGTAGATTCCGTCAAGGTTACTAGAGATCCGGTCTGATCAGAGAAGACCTCTTGGCTACAGACATAAAGAAATAAACCAAGAAAGACTACAAGACAGGTGATGTCTATTCTGATCCCTCTGCATGGTAACAGTTATGGGACTGGACAACAAATGTTACAACTAGTTTTTTTAGGACTTGACCATTGTCTCAACTTTCTCAGGGTCCTCTAAAGATGGCATCACCTCCAGACAACAAGAAACAGTCTAGAGAACACAATGCTCACAGAGGTGGGGTTGGTAGTTTTTGGTCATTCAGTGGGTTCAGTAGATGTTTGTCATCATTTGTGGGGAGTATTAGAATGGAAATATAGGATAAAAAGGTAACTATTAACCTCAAATATTTTACATTGGTATGGATTTTGGTATACTGATACAAATTTAAAATTATTTTGTTATATTGTATTATGTTCCTACTCTTGTTTGGGGTATTGTGCTTATGCAGCTCATTTTAAAATGTATTATATGTCTATAGTAATGAACCTGTACGTTTTCAAGGTAAAGCATAAACATTTTAGATAGGTTATCTTCAAACATTTCAGAAAGCGACAGAATATGACATTTAAGATGCTTAATAACCTAAGGCTTTTCGTGACAGACATCTACTCCTTGCAGCACCATTTACTTCATAAAAGGATGATGGGCAAGAAGAACTTCCATATGGAGTTTGCTTTCAATATGGCAAAGCTAGCCATTTGGGCAAGAAACTGTCTTTACATCAAGTGCTGACAGTGTACTATCCAAACTGGATATGCAGGACACAAAGGAAAGTGACTGCCAAATTTTGCCAAGACAGGACAGTCTTTCAAAATTCTTGCTTCATAGAAAAGTCTGCCAGATATTCTAGGCCTGTAGGATGAAGATGGATGCCCCAAACATGGCAGAGGATGACTGTCCAGGCATATCACTGTCATTTCTATAGTTTTGGAAGTGGCTTGCACTGCACTTCCTGTTTACTCAGATAATATTATATACTTCTGGGGTCTTTGATGGGGTTGAAGACTAGATGTTTATAGTTACATGCTGGGTTCTTTGGCAGAAAGAGTGGGGGCAGAGCAGGACCCGCCAGACTCTCCCTGGGGCTGAGCAGGGTGGTGAACATCAAACGACCCAGCCCTCCCTCCTGGATACCAGGGAGAAACACACCCACTGAGTTGGGAGTCTGTCAAAGCAGGATCTCATTTAATGGTATCAAGCAGGGACCTATATAGGATTGTGATTGGGGTGGAAAAGCTTGGGATGGGTTGAGGCAGAGTAAGGAACAATGGCCAATAATATTCTGCCATGCTAGCAGTGGCTGGGCAGAGGCAGGTCTAGGTCAGGTAGCCAGAGACTGGTCTCCAAACTCTAGCTAGGCTCAGGAAGTTACACTAGGCCTCCTGCCAACTCAAGTTAGGCTCACGACATTACAATGGGCCCCACATGTGGACCTCATGAGGCCCAACAGTTACAGTTTTCCTTAATTATGATAGAAGATAAATTATCTACAAAACTGTATTTTCCAAGACAGGATAAATAATGGAGTATTTTCTCTGATTTTTGCCAAAGACAAATGGACTGAATATTGTAAATGGAATTCTTGCTTGATAATTGCTCTTATTTTATATAGTTTTACTATGTTAAAGTTAGAACTTTTCCCTTTTATTTAGGCAAAAAGGGGAAAATATTGTGGAATAGAATATTTGCTTAATTATATAAAGATGTATTACTCTTGTTTATGCTGCATTTGTTTAGCTATGCAATGAGGTATTGCCATTTTACCTTATCTGTGTAAGGCAGCTGATTAGTCTAATAAAAAAAAGCTGAATGGCTAGGCAGAGGAAGGAGAGGTGGAACTAGTGGGCAGGAAGAAAAGGGAAGCCAGCCAGCTAACCAGCCAACTGGGGCCACCCTACCAGGTACCAGCTAACCAGGCTCAGAAAAAGAGGAAAGCAAGATATATGTAGATGAGGTAAGCAAGCCTTGGGGCAGTACATAGATCAACAGAAATGGGTTAATTTAATTTTTAAAAAGCTGGCTATAAATAAGCCTAAGCAAAGACCAATCATTCAAAATTAATAAGAAATCTATGTATCATGATTTGAGGGCTGGTGGTTCAAGAAAAATACAACTGCATTCACTTGAGTACTGTATTAGATCTTTTTTCTCATTGCTAAGACAAAAGGCACACTGTTGAAGGATTTACTTTGGCTCATGTTTTGCAAGATAGTCTATTATGGTGGGGAAGGTATGTTGATGGGAGTGTGAGGTGGCTGGTCATGTTGCAGCCATCCTTGGGAGGTGGAGCCAATGATGAATATTTGAGATTGCTTTATTCCTTTCACATTTTTTATTCATCCCAGTCTATGAAATGATGCTTCCCATATGCAGAATGTCTTCTTTTCTCAGTTACACCTCTCTGAAAACAGACACACCCAAAGGTATGTCTTCTGGGTGGTTCTAAATCTAATCACTGAGGATTATCATCACAACTAAACATCATTTACAGGTGAAACCCAAAATCAAAACCAGATTTACAGAAGGAAAAACAGGCCTGTCCAGAGATAATCACACTTTTGTACACTGTGTGTCTTTACTCACAATGGGACTTAAAAGTCTTAGTAAAAACAGAATATTCATAAACTCATTAATTATTCTTCTCTCTTTTATTGAAAACAGATTCTTTTCTCATGAAATATATTCTAATTATAGTTCCCCTCTCTATTCCTCCCAGTTGTTCCCTAGCTCTCCTCCCCTCCAGATCCATTCCTTTTTGTCTCTCACTAGGAATGAACAGGATTCTAAGAGAAAATGATGAAATCTGACAAAATAAAATATAATAAGATGAAACATTCACAGTAAAGCTAGACATGGCAACCTAAGAGGATGGAAAGAGTCCCTAGAGCAGGAACAAGAGTCAGAGACCCATTTGTTCTCATAGTCAGGAGTCCCATTAAAGTACTAAGTTAATAACTATAATATATACTCAGAGGACCTGGTCCAGACCCATGTAGGGCCTGTGCTTGCTGCTTCAGTCTCTGTGAGCTCATATGCACCTTGCTTAGTTGATTCAGAGGCCTTGTTCTCCTGCTGTCCTCTGGCTCATAGAATCTTTCTGCCTCATTGTGGGAACCTGCCAACCTGTCAAATAGTACCTGAAAGAGGGTGTGAGGATTAAAGGAAAAATAAAGACACAAGACAAAGAGTTGCACACAGGAAGACTGTCAGTGGATTTTGCAAATTTGGGGCTTATTCTACTCCATGCTTGTATATAGACAACATTGTTACAACAGACGTCTTTATCTGAAGGTACCCCAGGTTCAAGGAGCAGTCAAACCACTTCCCTATTTCCAAAGAGGTTTGCAAAACAAGTAAGCACTATTAACCTGTCAGACCAAGATGGAGTCACTGAAGCTTCCACAGGATTCACTGATCTCTGTGATGAGGACTTTGGTAGACTCCTCCCATTTAGACTCTCTCCATATAAAGTCTGACTGTAAGTTTTTGCATCTGTTCCCATCTGCTGCTGGAAAATACCTCTCTGATGATGATCAGTGATGTGGGATTCCCCACTGTATGCTATAAATATGTTTTATTACCATCATTTATTAAAGAAATTGTTTTGGCCAATGCCTTAGTAAGCTAAATCCAGGTGGGGGAAATCCAAACAGAGATATATAGAGAGAGAGTACGTGGAGTCAGGGAGATGCCATGTAGCTGCCAAAGGAGAAGGATGCCAGCCAGAGTCCTAATGGTAGGCCAAAGCCTCATGGCAATACACAGAATAATAGAAATAGATTAATTTAAGATGTAAGAGTTAGATAGAAATATGCCTAAGCTATTGGTCAGATAATGTTGTAATTAATATAGTTTCTGTGTTATTATTATGGTCTGGGCAGCCAGGAAATACAAGAGCAGTCTCCATCTACAAAATGGTGCACCAATGTGAGACAACAACATCCACATAAAAACTGAGAGAGCTTGGGAAGGAATTCGAGACATGAAATAACAGAGTTAAGCACGATTTATTGGTAGCCATACCTTTTCAGATTTGCTCTACTAGAAGTAAGTAGAGGCACTATTCTTATAAGAGAAGGCTTCCTGATTCAAAGGTAGAAGCAAAAGCTGTGCGGCTCCTTTAAGGAAGCTTCCTGGTTCATGCTATTTGAAGGAACAGCTCTGGCTCTTTCAGGAGGCCAAGCACTTGAATGGGGTTTGTGGACAGCATGCTGCAAGTTACTTGGTGGCAACATGGGTCAACTGTTTCCAAGAGTTGAGGTGGCAAGCATGGCTCCCTTCCAGCAATCCCACAGCTGGCAGTGAACTACCTCTGCCATATTAGAAGGCTAAGAGAGGCAGAGCCAGTATCCAGGGCTGCCCCAACTATACTGTTTACCATTTTAAAGCACTCCTGGTCAAAAATAATTGCAGATATGCAATAAAGACACATTCAGACAGAAATATACCTCTGAACAGATCACAGAGTGAATGTACAGAGGCTAGAGACAGAGAGAGAAGAAAAACAATATAGACAACTATAAAAAAGTAAATAGTTTTTTAAAAAATAAGTCTTTAAAGAGACAGAATACAGTCATAGATTTAAGGAGTAAAGAAAAATAAGCCATATAAAGATGGAAAATACATAGAGTCTGGATTATGTATATTATTGTATTTTCTTTGAATTTTTTGATTGTGAATGAGTTAAGTACAGAGAGACATTTCATTGTACAGGCTGCTAAAACCAACATATTTATTTTAAAGGTATCTTGGCTTCAAAATTTGAGTCTAAGGATATGTTGTTTTGGAAAAGAGATTCTGCTTTTGTTTCCACAGAAGATGAGAGTCTGTGGATTCCTTCCAGGCTAATGAGGTTTAATGGAACAAGATCCCTGAAAGGTCTCTGATAATCCTAAAAAATACTTCACCCAACAAATAGCAAGAAGCCATTTGGAGAAAACTATACCCAAATTCCCAAAATGATTGTTTATAGATGTTTGCTTTCATTTAAAGGGAGATATGATATAGAGATAGGTACTTTGCATTGGTATGAATCTTGGTCTATTGATACAAATTTAAGATCAATTTTGTTACACTGTATATATATATATATATTTCTGCTCTTATTTAAGGTATTATGTTTATACAGTGAAGGCGTATTCGACCGGTACGCTAAAAATAACCAGACCAGCTCAAAACAACAGATATAATTTAATAATTGAAAACAGGGAAACTCATGCGACCAGGTTAAAAATTCCGATGTCCAAAAGGGTCAGGTGGACACTGCACACAGAGAGCGAGCACACCTGGATCTCCAGGTTTTCTTCCCTGGGGACMAGGTTGCCACACCCAAGCAAAATGTGATTGGCTGAGCTTCTCCATCATCTCCCCCTTTATCTAAACAAGATTGAACCAAATCCAATACAACTATATACAATAGGAACAAATACCAAATATAAAATTACAAGCAATAAACAATATTAAGCAAGAAACTCATAACAAAAGTTTTACTGAGCATTCTATTTCAAGGAGTCTAAATAATGTATTG
>LOJH01015310.1:0-14556 GCA_001685095.1 Ellobius talpinus | reverse complement strand
CTCTCTCTCTCTCTCTCTCTCTCCCTCTCTCTCATTTTTAGACAGAGTCTCTATGTAGCTCTGGCCCTGAAATTTGACACAGACCAGGGTGATCTGCCTCTGCCTCCTAGGTGCTAAGATTAAAGGTATGAGCTAACTAGCCTGGCTTTGTCTATTTATTTATTTGTTTGTTTGTTTGTTTATTTTTAAAGACAGGGTTTCATGTAGGCAAGACTGACTGTCCTTAAACCTGCTATATATCTCAGAAGCTGACCTTCCCATCTGCCCCACAAAGTGCCCCGCGAAGCCTAGTTCATGCAATGCTGGGTTTGCATGCAGGACTTCGCTCATGCTGGGTGAGCTGTCTACTGACTGCGCTCCATCCTCCACTGGCTGAAGCTCAGAGGGAATGAAGGACTCAGGTAGTGTGCAGGGTTTGGGTGAGAGTTGGCAACAGAGAGCTTGAATTCAAAACAAGTAGGAAATTAAAACAAACAGTGGTGACCTGGGGAAGGATAAGTGTCCTTGTTTACTTTCTGTTGCCCTGATAAAACTCTGACCAAAAGCAACTTGGAGAGGAAAAGGTTTGTTGGTTTTGCACCGCCAGGTCACAGTCCATCTTTGAGGGAAGTCCGGCAAATTGTCAAGGCAGGCGCCTTAACGCATTCATGCTTCTTATTCCACACATTAGGTCCAACCATTGAACTCACTCCCAGTCAAAGAACCGCAGGAACCATGGGGCTGCTGCTTGCTAGCTGGTTCACTCTCGGCCAGCGTTCTTATACAGTGCAGGACAGTCCCCGCTTCTATATCAATTAACAAGACAAGTTTACAGACCGACCCGACCTAGACAATTCTTAAATTGAGGTTTCTCTCAGATGATTCCAGGACTGTGCCAAATTGACAGTTAAGGGCGATGATAGTCACTCAAGAGCCCTCTTGAAAGTAGAAAGCGCCAGGGCTCTTGATGTGTGGGACACAGGTGGCCTACAAGCTAAAAACAGCGGCCAAGGTAGGAAGCAGAGCTCCTTCAATCTACAGTTCCTTTCTCAATGGCCTCCTCAGGATGCTGCAAAAATCTGCCAAGGAGTGTGGTAGAGCAATTTGGGAATCTCCTGTAACAATCTTTTTCTCTTTGTGAATAGCTTTGTGAATTTTAAGACGGTGTCTTAAAAAGGGTTGTGTTCCCAAAGCATGGTAGGTGCTTAATAAATGATAAAAATAAGTGAGGAATGAGAAGATGAAGCGGCGGGTCTCAGCGGGACACGGAGGCGGTACCATCCCAGAGTCCAGCCCAGAGCTTAGAGAGCGCAAGCTCCAGGACCCGCAGCGGGTGAAGAGGAGGGGGGTTGAGGGTGTTAACTCTCAAAAGCATCAAAGTCTGGCTCTGGCTCTTTAAGAGGCGGGATGGCGATTATACTGATAGGCAAACAGACCAATCACTGCCTCAAAGAGAAGGGGCTTTATACTTATTTTTTTTCCACCTCCCTCATTGGAAACTATGTCGTTTTGGCACCATTCAAAAAGACCAATAGGTTTTCGACATTTCTGCCACTGCCCTTCACCGATTGGCCATAGGCCATTTTCCCGCCCCCCGCTTGCCCCACCCCTTTGCACACAAGATGGCGGCGCCCAGTGGAGTGGAGGCCGCTCTTGGGGCTTCCCGAGGCTGACTCCCTGCCTCTCTCTCCCTTTGGTGACAGTCGCCGCGAGTGGGAGGACAGGGGCCGGGCGGGGATAGGGGCACCTGAGTGGCTGGACCGCGAGCCCGCGCCCAGCCTGCGCCGCCCCCACCCGGCCCCGGCCCGGCTTTTCCCGATCCGGTCCCCCCATCCCGGTCTCCTCCCGGTCTGACCGGTTCCCGGCCTCGTCTGCCGCTCCAAGCTTCTAAAGCTGAGCGATTTCCTCTAGTCCCGCTCACTGTCACTTTCGACATGTTCTGCCTCTTCGCTCCCGAACAGCCCGCCTTCCAAACCGGGACTCCCTTCGCCTCCTAAGAGTCTTCCCTCCAACCCGCTTCAGACCTTGGTTCTTCCTCGGTTAGGGGTTCGCATCCCTTCCAGGTTAGCCCCCCCGACTCTCCAGATCCTGGCAGCCTTGACACCGCCTTCACGGAGGAGCCAGCCTTGCTTTCGTCCTGAACTCCGCAGCCCTATCATGGAGGCTGTGTTCCTGGTGGTGAACGGGGTGGGCCTGGTGCTGGACTTGCTGACCTTGGTGTTGGATCTCAACTTCCTGCTCGTGTCCTCCCTCCTGGCCACCTTGGCCTGGCTCTTGGCCTTCATCTACAACCTGCCACACACGGTCCTGACCAGTCTTCTCCACTTGGGGCGAGGAGTCCTGCTCTCGCTGCTGGCCTTGGTGGAAGCGCTGGTCCGGTTTACCTTTGGCGGCTTGCAGGCCTTGTGGACTTTTCTCTACAGCTGCTACTCTGGCTTGGAGAGCTTGAAGCTCCTAGGGCACCTGGCCTCTCACGGAGCTCTGAGGAGCCGAGAACTACTCAACAGGGGCATCCTGAACATGGTCTCCAATGGGCATGCTTGGCTGCACCAGGCCTGTGACATCTGTGCCATTGCCATGAGCCTAGTGGCCTATGTGATCAACAGTCTGGTCAACATCTGCCTCATCGGCACGCAGAACCTCTTCTCCCTGGTGCTGGCCCTGTGGGATGCCGTGACGGGGCCTCTGTGGCGGATGACAGACGTGCTGGCTGCTTTCCTTGCCCACATTTCCAGCAGTGCGGTGGCCATGGCCATCCTCCTCTGGACCCCCTGCCAGCTAGGGCTGGAACTGTTGGTCTCAGCGCTCCGCCTCCTGGCCGGCTCTGTTCTTTTCAACCTCACTGGTTTGGTGTTGCTGGCTTGTGTGCTGGCTGTGACTTTGACCGTGTTACACCCAGACTTTACCTTGAGGCTGGCCACCCGAGCCTTCAATCAGCTCCATGCCCGACCATCCTACCACCGGCTCCGAGAGGATGTTGTTCGGCTCTCTCGCCTGGCGCTGGGTCTGGAGGCCTGGCGCCGAGTCTGGAGCCGAAGCCTGCAGCTGGCCAGCTGGCCGAATCGGGGAGGAGCGCCGGGGCCCCCCCAAGGTGGCCCCCGGAGGGTGTTCTTAGCCAGAATCCAGGGACAGAACGCTCTTCTTGAAGGAGAAGAGGACGTCAGGACCAACAGGACGGCACCTGCTAGAGGCCGAGAGAGACTCAATGAGGATGAACCGACAGCACGGCAAGACCCATGGGAGCTGCTGAAGGAGCAAGAGGAGAGGAAGAAGTGTGTCATCTGCCAGGACCAGAGCAAGACCGTGCTGCTTCTGCCCTGCCGGCACCTGTGCCTGTGCCAGGCCTGCACCGAGATCCTCATGCGCCACCCTGTCTACCACCGCAACTGCCCGCTCTGCCGCCGCGGCATTCTGCAGACCCTCAATGTCTACCTCTGATGATTTCCTCCCTGCCTGCCCACCCTCCGCGCTCCACACGCTGAGACAGCATCAGCATTCTGCCTCCGGGTTTTGGCCTGAGTCTTCTTTGCCTCAACCCGACGAAGCGACTCCGTCAAGCCTCAAGCCATATATCCAGGACTTGTAGCTGGAACACTCTGGAAGACTCCAGCCTGGGTGGGACAGGGTAACAGTTTCTCTGAACCCTTTGTGGGGCCCTGTGGTGTTGAGGGTGGTGAGTCTGTCACTATGCAAGGGCCCTGAGACTATGGTGGGCTTTTCCACAGCCTGCCCAGGGCCCACCCAGATGCCAGCCTCTCGGGCTATCCTTTGCTTCTGGCTTTTCTGTTGGGGTTTTTGGTCCCCCCCAGGCCACACCACAGTAGTGTCATGTGAGGATTTCGGCGACTCATGGGCCTTGGAGTGATCTTAATTTTTCTATTTTTTGTTTTTTTCTTGTTTTGGAATGATCTTGAATCTTTATGTTCAGCCAGAGCCTCTGCCCTGGCGGGTCTGGGAGTAGAATCCCGTAGGTGCCCTTAGAGCCACTTCTGCCTGTTACCGTCTTTTAAAGACTCCCAACTTGACCCAGAACCTGGGGTGAGTAGTTTATCCCTGGGTACAGGGGTGCAGCTAAACCTGGCTTTGGGACCATTTACCCTGAGGCACTCAGTTCCAGGAGGAGCCTCAGAAGGAAGACCCAAATTTCTGCTCATTCCTCTCACACCTCACATGGCACTGAACATGGCATTCCTCCTGGTCTCTCTCTGCCATTGGGGAGGGCATTCTGCACATTTCCCTAAGGTTCAAACAAGGGGCTAGGCCTCGGGGTATGCAGCCCCGTTAGGTCTGCCTGCCCAGTTTCTATGAATAAAGCTGTGTTGATAGCTCTAACAGTTTGGTCCTTGCAAGTGTTGCCTGGGGGCTTTCAGACTGGCTAGAGTAAGTGAGCATCTGCATTGCCTAGCTTGGGGGTGTGGACAAGGAGATGGGGTGGCAGGGCTGTGTCCCCAGGAAAGCTTGGTGCTCACCCCTTCTGATCTGACCTACTGCACTCATTTCTGGACCAGGCTTCTCTGTACTGCATTAAGTCCTTGTGAGCAGAACGTGAACTCGTTGCCCCTTCCCTGTGTTCCCGATTGTGCCACTCTTTCTGGGAGGGCACATTGGAGCCTGCTGCCTGGAGGCCAGTTCCTGGAGGAGCTGGCACTTGTCTGTTTCTTGTTTGTTTTGTTTTTCAGGACAGGGTTCTTCTGTGTAGTCCTGGCTGTCCTGGAACTCACCATGTAGACCAGGTTGGTCTTGAACTCAGAGATCCACTTGCTTTTCCCTCCTAAGTGCTGGGATTAAAGGCGTGCGCCACTGTGCCTGGTGTGGTGCTTGTCTTTTTTGTGTCTTGGTACAGGGCCTGGTACTTCGATGGGCTGGAGTAAGAGACTTTGCTAGAATGTGAGCTGGAGCCTAGAGAACTGCAGTTCTGCCTGGAAGACACAGGAAACCTAGAGCCTTTGATACAGCGCCCTCTCATGGCCACAGGAAATTAGGGACAGCACAGTGTCTTCTGGAAGAGGGGTAGATGTTGGGTCCCGAAGGAGGTCCCTTCACTCTATGTGGAGAGGTTGAACAATTGTGGTTAGCAAACCGGGGATGTTTGTTAGTCATAGCCTGAGCCAGCTAAACTGAGTGTCACAGGAGGTGAGCCCTCAGGGGGTCTGTAGCCAGCCTCACACTTAATGGCTTGGCCCACCCAGGCTGTGCCCAGCACAGTGGAGACAGTTCTCCACTGCCCCTGAATTGGAGGCCTGTGGCAAGGCTTGCAACACACCCTTCACCCCCCTCTTCACCCGCCCCCTGCTGAGCAAGAAGCCTGGCTCCTTCCAGTCTCTGTTTAATGTGGAGGATAAACATTTTATTAGAGAAGATAAACTTCCTAAGCTGGGGGCCAGGGACCTCCTTTCCTTCGACCCCCATCTGAAATTCTGCAGATCTTAATACTTTTTCCCTAATCACCTTAGAAGCCCAGACCTTAAATCATTGTTCTAGTCTGGAGCGTGGTCGCCCCCTTGTGGTCATTCCAGAAACTACTTATGTCTGGGTGGAGGTGACAGCAACCTCTACAGTTAACTAAGAAAGCAAGTTTTCTTTACCGTTATCTGGCTCACAGTGAGGGCAGCCATGACTGAAAGCTCCTGATCCTTTTTCAGACCAGACAGTGGCTGCTCCCGCTTGGTTTGGCATGTCTGAATGGAAAAATGTGTTCCTTTTTCTGGGTGGCCAGAGCCCCAAATCAGGAGGGCAATCTGCTGGTCAGGCAAATCCCTTTCGCCTCCACAGAGCTAGGTGGCAGCTCCGTGAGCCAACTAATCTAGGTCTGCCTACTGTTATCTCTGCCTCATGGCTCCATCCCACCCAGGAACCCTCCCTGCTGTGGATCCTCAGAAAAAAGGCAGAAGCCAGTGGGAGGTTTTTGAGGTTTATTGAGTGAGCTCTGAGAAAAAGGCTGGCCCTAGGAGCAGGAGAGATGGAGTCAGGGACCTAAAGGGGACACAGGACTAGGAAGGAGCATCCCACCTTGGAATCCTGGGCCAGGACAACCAGGAACCCACAGTTGCCAGCACAGCACACTCCTGGGCAGAAACCCAGCCGCTGTTCCACGCTGCCTGCCTTGACCTCAGACAGCCTGTCTCCATTCCTTGCCAGCAGTGGGACAGGAGGTGGCTCCCTCTCTTCCCTAGTCATTCACAATATTCCAGGGGGCCAGCCCTCCTGGTATGCACCTGTCAATGTCACACACTCTCCTCTAGGAGCAAGTGCCAGCTCCAGGTTCACTGTATATTAGGCGAAGACTGGGGAGCTGTGCCAGTCAGAATAGACGAGAAATCCAGAGAAGGTGCTGTCTGTCTTGATGCTGGCATAGATGCCAATGTAATCACCCACGCCCACCTGCACCCACACCTGGTCTTCGGGTTCCAGCCTTACCATAGCACCCCCCGAGAGTGAGGCTGGCTTGGGCCACCCCCCGAAAAACTGGAAGAAAGAGGCGATGGACTCGCCATTTTTGACAAGATCGAACTGCAAGCTGGCCCGGTAGACGGTAGCGTGGACGGCGAAGTAGTAGACACCAGGCACTTGGCAGGTGAACTTGCCTGTAGTGGCATCGTAATGTCCCTGCTCATTTAGCAGCACGCGGTCAAAGGGTAGAGGTGCGTCGGCTGGCGGAGGCACTCGGCTCTCGGAGCGCTTGGCACTGAAGGCTGATCGCGGGGGCACCGAGCACTCCCCAGGAGGTCCGAGAGCCCCCATGGGACCTGCCTCTCCACGAGGCCCGGGCTCCCCTCGCGGCCCAGGCAGTCCTGGGGGTGGGGGTGGGACGAAGGGGAGAAATTTGGAGTCACAGTGGAGCGCAGAAGGGTGACTCTGTTGACCATTCCTAAGTCTCTCAGCTTCCCTGGCTGTTGCCTCCTGCGGGAACAGATCTAAAGTGCTGAGTAGAGGGATCTAGGCTTTTCTAGGCTGACTCACCCCTCCACCCACAGCCCACCTCACCCACCCCAGCCGACTGGAATGGAGGGGGAGTAGCGCCCCCTGGCGGGACCCTTGAATCTCAAAGGATTCATGAGAGCAGCTGAGGTGCTCACTAGGATGTCCCCACGGACTGCAAAGAAGATGACTTCTTACCCGGCCTCCCGCCCTCGCCCTTCTCGCCCGGAGCTCCGGGCGCACCGTCGCGGCCATCACGACCGTCGCGGCCAGGCAGGCCTTGGCTGCCATGGTGGCCTGGTGTGCCTGGAAGGCCGGGCTGCCCTGGACACAGGCTGGGGATCTTGTTGTCATCCAGTGGAGGAGAGCCTGACACCAACCCCAGAAGCAGCAGGGCAAGAAGTGGCCTCATGGTGGTGACCTCGGAGGCCCAGACGCCAGGATCCTCTTGTAGTCTGTGGGCTGGGTAGGACCAGAGTCGGAACCCAGAATCTCGGGACCCACCTCGCGCCCCACCCAGGTGGAACCCAGCAGGTCCCCGCTCCACAAACATGCCTTTGGGGCTGAGTGCAGCGTGACAGGATGGAGAGGAGGGTGCCCCAGACCAAGAATTGGGAGAGCACAGGAAAGGAAAGGAAAGACAAGCCCTCCCTACCCGGTCCTCTAGCTGGCGCCCAGGCTTTCCCACAGTCCCCTCCCCCACCCATACTCCTCCTCTGCCAGACTCACCCCTCCCCTCTCCCCAGCTCCCCCTGCTGCTCTCTGAATGGCTTTCTCAGACCCTCCACCTGGCCCTGCTCCCACTCCTACCCCAACCAGGCAGCCCCTGCCCTTGCTGACTGATCCCAGCTTCTGTTGCTCCTTGCCGGCTCCACAGCGCTCCTCCCAAACTCCTAGAGGAAACCAGTTGTTCAGGGGCCAAGAGCTCCAGGGCTGGGAAATAGCAGGGAAATAACTCGTGGTGTCGCCCGGCGGCCGGCCAAAGTTGTGGGGGTGTAGGGGGTGTGGAGAAAGGAGGAGGAGGAGAGAGACTTGAGCCTGCTTCACACAGAGGCTGAACTGTCAGACACTTGTGGCTCCAGTTCCCAGGAGCTGGCGGGAGGGAGGGATGGATGGGGCCGTGACAGGGACCAAGGTCAAGACTAGTGTGTGCGCATGGGGTGGAGGCGGGTGGAGACCTAGATCAGGAGAGCTCAGGGGACCCCCCAGGCGTAGAATAGGGTCCCACCACACCAGTAGACTCTCAATATAGCTTTGTTGACTAAATGGAAAAGCTGAAGTCTGGTGATGGTGATTTTAAACACTCAAACGGGAAGGGGGAAGGCAGAAGATAGGGAATCAGGGTCAGAGACTTGTATAAGAAATCTCTAGGTTCTCTAAGCTGTAAGGCTGTCTTGGCAAACAAGAGCACAGGGATGGTACAGGGAAGATCGGGTGGCCCCATTAGCCCTGGGCAGGATTAGGTCCGGCTCTCTGGGAAGCACCAAGAGAGGATGGGTGGAGTCCCATGCCCAGGTCACTCTTCCCTTTGTTTTCTGCCTGCCCTGTCCACCCATGTAAGTAAAGGAGGATGGGCAGACAGAGGGTAGGGGCTGGCTTCAGGTCAGGGCTGGGAACAAGCTTCCAGGATAGCCGCCTCAGGCAGCCGGTTGCAGTTGAAGGGCCAGGGGGTGCCCAGTAGTGCCAGGCTAGACTGGCACTGTTGTTCTGCCTCCTGGCACACAGAGCGGCAAGGGGGTAGGATAGTGCCTAGTGGGGTGCAGTGAGGTACAAGCAGTCTGCAAAGGAACCTCCGGAAGTTCTGATAGCAGGGTAGAGTTGTCAGACTCTGTGGGAGGGAGAGACAGACCTCAGATGTCCAGTTCCCATGCACCCACCCCTCCCTGCATCCTCCCACCTCTGTGTCCTAGCACCTTGTAGCCTCTGAGGATGTCTGCCACCTCTGTCTGGGTGGCCAGGCCCACCCAGATGTTGGGGAAAGCTGTGGTGTTGTAGCTTAGTCCGAGACACATCTCCACTTGGACAGGTTCACAGGTCAGCTCTGTAAGGGGGAGGGTGGATCACCATGGGGAACAAGACACTGCCTGGCCCTGGAGCCTTGTTTCCACATGGGTCACGGGGACTTCTGTTGAGTGTCTCAAGAGGCACCTCAGAACCATTTCACAGGCTTCAGCGAGCCCTTCAGTTTGCCAGAGCATGCATTGGCCAGCCTGTGTATCATGTAGGCCCATCTGATCTTAGGAAATGTAGAGCACCCACTGGGGACTACTTGGGAGCACTTTTATCATGTGATCTGTGAAGCAGGCTGTGGAGAGGGACTCTGAGTGACAAGGTAGATAAGTCTCAATACCCCTACCACTGACTCCCACCTTCCTGTGTCCCTCTCAGGTGACATTAGTGTTCAAGCCGTCACTGGCTGAGAGTCCCAGGGTGAGGAGAGAGGGGCTCAGGCACAAACTTCTCAAGATGGAAGGAAAGGGAGGTGAGAAAGTGTGGCAGGAACCCGGCCTGTTGTGGCCAGCAGGACTTGCTCAGGGTAAAGGCTCTCTACCTGGTTGTGGGAACAAGTGGCTGCTGCAGTTGTCATTGCTGTCATTTTCACAGTCTCTCCATAGGTCACACATCCATTGCAGTTCCCTACACCCTCCGTCCTGGCAGAACTCTCTGGGCCCACAAGGGTCTGCGGGCACAGAGGCATGACAGTGCCCTAGGACATGCCTGTGCTGTACCCACGGCTCTCCAGGGTACCCTTTGATGTTCCATGGAGGAGCCTCTGTTGCCCACACCCCCCTGCCCAGGGGCACCTACTCTCTGTAGTATTGATGGCCTGGTAGGTGGCTAAGAAGCCCCCGCTGCTGATACCAAGATCCGTCTTAAAGATTACAGCCAGCTGGTGCCGCGAGGAGACGAGGTGGGGTGGCGGCTCTGCGCCACAGAACCTGCCCAGAGCAGAAAAAGAGCCTGGCACAGGCCCCTGGCCAGCCCTGAGGGCTCTTGGCCACGCCAGGGGTGATAGCGAACAAGATTGCTGATTCATGGAGCTTAGGGGCTGGGGAAGGAGACACATGCTATCTGTCACAGAAGGTAGGAAATGGCTTCTTAGACTTGGGGAGAGTCAGGGAAGATGGCAGAAGGCAAAGGCCCTACAGGTGGAAAGACTAGGGCTGAGCAGCTGTGGAAGCAAAGGCCCGGTCAGGAGAGCACACGTTGTTGGGGGTGGTGGTAAAGAGCTCGCTAGTTTATAGAGCAGCCGAAGACAGTGAATCCTAGTGTTGGGAGCCCAGGCTGCCAGATGGGGGATGGGGCGCCCTGATTGGTACCTGCCCAGGAAGCTGAAGGCCCCGGAACTGCTGGCCTCGTACACCTCCACGTAGTCAAACTTGCACTCAGTTTGCTCTTCCAGGCTGAAGTTGTGGAACTGTAGTCCTATGCCGTATCCCACAGGCACTGAGATGTACCAGGTGCAGAGCTAGAGGAGGGTATGTGTGAAATAACCCACGAGGACCTTCTCGTCTTTCAGCGGCACTCTGTGCCCACAGCAGACTAGGCAGGGTGTTGCCTACCTCACACTCTATATTGGTGCCTCTTAAATAGGAATGGTCAGTCAGACATGGTGACTTACACCTATAATTCCAGTGCTTGGGAGCAGGGTTCAAAGTCAGCCCAAACTTATATCAAGTTCCAAAGAAGCCTCCTGAGCTATATACAGAGACTGTCTCAAAAAGCCAAGGACCAGGGATATAACAGCTCAGTGGTAAAGGACTTATCTGTCATGCACAAGATCCTGGGGTTGTTCTTCAGCATGGAAAAACAAAAACAAACAAACAAACACAAAACAATCCAGCAGGTGTGGGGTTGGGGGTGAAGGCATGGAGATGCACGCCTTTCTTCCCAGGAAGCAGCAAGTGGATCTCTGTGGGTTCCAGGCCAGTCAGGGCTACATAGTGAGACCCTGTCTCAAAACAAACCAAAGCCCATGCCTGGCATGGTTGCTCATACCTATAATCCAAGCACTTGGTGAGCTGGGGCAAGAGGATTCTCACTTGTTATAAGATCAGCATGGGCTACAGAGGGAGACCTTGTCTATAAATATATAAATGCCCTTTCAGTTGTCAGAGATAAAGGTGTTTACCCAGCATAGAAATATCTGGGTATACTGTTGGTACTTAACAGTGTTTCCTTCTGGCTGGCATGAACTTATCTTACCCAGGCACACAAAGCTAGACACCCTGGTGTTTCCTGAGGGCACTGCGTTTACCTGTTGTTGAGGGTAGTGCTGTGGGTAGTTGGGAGTAGAGAACATCCCGTGGAGCCCAGTCAGATTTCCTCCACATCCTGGAGAGAAGTCAAATGGCTCATGAGTAGCCAGGCAAGAAAATTCTGGGTCAGAGCAGGGGAGAAGATGTGCCTGCCCCGTCCCTAGCTGGGCCCGTACCCAAGGTCTTGGCACTGCAGTTGGCCTCGTCACTACCGTCAGCACAGTTGGGAATACCATCACATACTAAGTCGTGCGTCAGGCAGAGGAGCAGGTCACAGCGGAACTCATTGTGGGCACAGCTCCCTGGAGAAGGGCACAAATCATCTGGAGTCAGAATCCCCCAGAGTTTCCATCCCCTTTGCTGTGTCGGGAGTAGCTGGAGGGGTGGCATCTGGGGACGTGATGGGAAGTCACTCACAATGTCCTGGGGCCACAGCTTGATACCAGGCCTGGAAACCAGACCCTTCCACGTCAGCATCAGAGACGAAGGATACACGGAGGTGGCTGGTATTGGTGTTTAGGGTGGCTGGAGGCGTTTTACCACACACCCTGTCAAAGAGCCAGGTTGGGGATGATGGAGGCTCTGAACTCTGGCAAGAAACGGACCAGAGCACAGCGGTGATGGTGCACACCTTTAATCCCAGCTCTTGGGAGACAGGCAGGCGAATCTCAGTGAGTTCAAGGGCAGCCAGAACAAGGAAATCTTGTCTGGAAACTGCCCCCA
Organism: Ellobius talpinus; assembly: GCA_001685095.1. Taxonomy (NCBI): domain Eukaryota; kingdom Metazoa; phylum Chordata; class Mammalia; order Rodentia; family Cricetidae; genus Ellobius; species Ellobius talpinus. The sequence goes on along the minus strand of LOJH01015310.1, from coordinate 2,677 downwards.
CCCCCACAAAAGAAAGAAATGGATGAGAGGGGGAGGTAACTTTCCCTAGGCCACACAGCAACAAGGTGCTGGCAGGGGAGGAGTCAGAGGTTAGTTCTGTTAATTTCCTTCTTGTCAACATTTTTTTTGCTTCCACTCCCAGTTTCTCCACTTTCAGACAAGTGGGATCCCCTGGACGCAGAGGGACCCACCTGAGGAGAGGGCCTGAAGGCTCTGGGATAATTTCCAAGCGATCAAAAAGACAGGCAAGCACACCTTCTATGCTGAGGGCTTGAATCTTGAGCTGTATTGTCTGGCCTGTGGCTACCTGGATATGCCAGACACAGTGACTGTGGGGTGGGTAAAGGTCTGGGTAGTTGGGGCTGCTGAAGAAACCCTGTGGACCAGGAAGGAGGCCTCCGCAGGCTGCAGGGGGTGGAGGTTAGAGTTCAGAGGTCAATAGAAGAGAGGCCTTCCCCTCACTCCCAAGGTTCCTCTTCCAGGCTTTTCTTCCCCACTACCACCTTGGGCATTCTCCACAGTGTGCCCTTAGAACTCACTGGTCTGGTGTGTAGGGCTCACAGCTGCCTCCTGCTGCCCCGCGGTTGCTGGAGAGGTGGTGGTGGTGGTGGTGGTGGTGGTATTAGGACTGGTACTAGGAACGCTACCCTTGGTGGTGAGGCCTTGGGTGGGCTTTGGGCTCTCAGTTGTCCTAGGGAGGGATGTAGCCTGCAACTCTGGGGGCAGGAGGATGGAGGAGTATCATTTAGAGGATCAGGTCCCTGGGGAATAGTTCACGGACTTTCCATGTAAAGTCCTCCCAAGCACTTACGAGCCAGAATGACAGTCACCAGTAGCCCCAGCAGCAGGAGCAGCAGGCCACTGAGCAGCAGGATACAGAGGCAGGAGAAGTGGCAGTCTGGTTGTAGTCCTCGGAGATGCTGGGCTGCGGGGAGGACATAGTGGGCTTTTTAGAGGCACCCCTGCCTGGGATGACCCTCACACCTTAGTTCCTGGACTCTCTCCTGTGCCTGGGCAACCCCTGAGATGGTTACCACGCCAGGGAGCTTTGAGGCTGCTGCTGGCATCTTTCTGTAAGGCTGGTGGAGGGCAAGAAGGCCCTGCTTCAGGATCGAAAGCAGGATTGCAGAACTCTATCTGGAATGGAAGATAGAGGCTTATGGGCTGAGACACAGACAGGTTCACTGGGGACCAGGATCTTGGGAGGTGGATTCCATGTGGGCCTTACCTTGCACAACTCAGTTGCCTCTGGATAGAGGATGACATCGGAATAGTCCTTCATGGCTCAAGATTCTGCATGGCTTTTTGGAGATCCTGTGACAGCCCAAGACCCCTGAGGGTCCACTCCGAGGTCACAAGCCACCTATCAAAGACGCAACCTTTACTCTCGAAGGAACAAGGCTATGAGGAGAGACCAGTTTTCTGCCTGCCTTTGGCAGAATAGTTGGGGCTCCAGGCTACTCTGTCTCCATGTGGGGGAGGGAAGTGAAGCAAGAAGGAATTCACAGAAGGCACGGAATGGTTCTTAATCCAACTCAGCTGAGGATGCTGGGGTCAAGACCCTGGCACGGAGCAGCAGTCCTTAAAGGCACAGGCCGTGGCTGTGAGCACCAACAGAGAAGGAAGTGTTCTGTGGGGTGTGTTCTAGGGCAGTCATCATGCCCCTACCCCAAGGTATTGAGGGAGCTCCTGGGGAGCTGGAGGTCGGAGGGCATTGGGGCCTCAGGTGAAGAGAGACAGAGACAGGGAGCGAGTGCTGGGGTAGAGGTGGGCAGTCTTCTTAGGGTCACAGACAAACCCAGCGGCTCACTACTTTGCCCCATTGGAGTGGCAAAGTTACTGACTAACTCTGGACCTTTGGAAGAAGACACTCCTCCACCCTGGCGTTTTGTTTTTGTTTTCAAGTCCTGGCTGTCCTGGAACTCTCCCTGTAGACTAGGCTGGCTTCAAACTCACAGAGATCTGCCTGCCTCTGCCTCTCCCCACCACCCTGAGGACTGGAACTAAAGGTGTGGGCCACCACCACCTAGCCGGCTTTTTTTTTTTAGGTGGTCTCATATTGCCTGGGTTGGCTTCAAACTATATAGGCAAGAATAACTGTGAACATTTTTTTTGATATATATGTGTGTGTGTATGTGTGTGTGTGAGATGTGGGTGTTTTGCTCATGCTTGTGTGTATGGAGGCTAGAAGTTGATGTTAGTGTCTTCCTTGATATCTCAAACACATGCACATATGCACACACACACACACACATACACACACATATTATATATTGAAGCAAAGTCTCTCACTTGAACCCAGAGCTTACTTAGTTCTGCGTGTCTAGCCAGCCAGCCTACTCCAGGGACCACAGACGGGGCTACCATGCCTGCCTGGCATTCACAGCCTTTCCATGAGTGGCAAGGCTTTCCCTGCTAAGCCATTTCCTCAAAAGGACCTGGAGCTCCTGAGTCTCCTGCCTCTGTTGTGTGTGCACCCACATGGTGTCGGAGGTGAACCATCATGCATGCTGGGTCAGCCCTCGACAACAGAGCTCCTGCTCCAACTCTGTATTTTTGTTGTTTTATTATTATTTTGTTTTGAGACAGGGTCTCTGTATGTTGGAGCTAGCCTCACACTTGGATCCATCCTTTTGCCTCTGTCTCCTTGCTGTTAGGAGTGTGTTTTCATACCTGG
>LOJH01015309.1:32053-44077 GCA_001685095.1 Ellobius talpinus | reverse complement strand
ACTCCACATCCTCTCTAGCAAAGGCTATCATTGGTGTTTTTGATTTTAGCCATTGAGAATGGCTTCTAAGAGAACAAATGTTTAATAAAGTAGAAATATTCTCAAGTAGTACCATGGTATTTCTTCTTTCAAAATTGTATTATTGTGTGTTTGTGTTCATGTGTGTGTATGTGTGCAAAAGCAGTGTGCGTGCCACACCCTCTGTGTGTGGTCAGGGGCCAAATGCGGGGAGTTGGTTCTCACCTTCTCCCTTGATGAATGAGGCCTCTTGTTTGCCTGTGCTGCAGACTCTAGGACAGTTTAAGAATGAGTCTATCTCCTCTCCCATCTGCTGGAGATGTGCAGAGCAACGCTCAATTTTTCCCTGGGTGCTGAGTATCCCAGTTCAAGTCATCAGGAGCTAGCTCCCTGGCCCAACGAAGTTTTTTTTTGAATTATTATTGGAATAGTTTATTCAGCAGCTACTTTCTTTCGGGCATATATATATCGTGGTGGGCTGCAGCACGCAGTACTCCATGATGGACTTTTTGAGAAACTGGCTCTGTTTTCTCAGGTGGATGCACATTCGTTATCAGCATTTTTCCTTTTAAAGAAACTGTAAACTGGGTTGGTACACATGTTTAATCCCAGCACCTGGGAGGCAGAGACAAGCAGATCTCTGTGAGTTCAAGGCCACTCTGATTTACAAAGCTAGTTCCAGGATAGCCAGGGCTGTAACACAGAGAAACCTTGTCTCAAAAAAACAAAAAGGAAAAAAAAAAGAAGAAAAGAATCTGGATTTTGCTGCACACCTGTAATCCTAGGATTTAAAGGGTGGAGACTTGGGGACGATCAGGAGTTCAAGGCTGGCCTCTGCTACCTAGCCAGTTTCAGACCAGCCTGAGTTATCTGAGACTCTGTCTTCATGAAACCAAACAAGGAGCTGGAGAGATAGCTTGGTGGTCAAGAGCATTAGTTGCTCTTCCAGAGGACCTGGGTTCAGTTCCCAGCACCCACATGGCAGCTCACAACTGTCTGCAACTCCAATTCCAGGGAGCCTGACACTCTCTTCTGGCCTCTGTGTGCTCCAGGCTTGTATGTGGTGCCTGGACATTTGTACAGAGAAAACACCCATACACGTACAAGAAAAATAAATGAAAGTGAACAGCAACTGTAGTTATTTAAGGGGCTGAGAGAAATATTTTTCTTCTCCCAAAACTCATCAACATATTCGTCCCATCTGCTCATAGAAGAACGCATGGTGCAGTGACTACCAGAGTCCTTGCTTTCTGCACATTTATGCAAGACTGAGTTCATATACCAGGTACTTACACTATACGCTTTATGTGTATGAGGTATTAAGTCTTCACAACGTCTTTGAGAGGCTGGTGTTAATATCTTGACAGGGAGGGCACAGAGAGACAGTCATAGGAGCAATGACTGGGGTCTGAACTCCTGGGCACCTCTGACCTCAAAGCTACTGTTCTTTCTAAACTCTATGAGTGTTTTGCCTGCGTGTATGTCTGTGAACCATATATGTCCCTGGTGCCAGTGGTCAGGAGAGGACATAAGACCCCAAAACCAGAGTTACAGACAGCTGTGAGTCACTGCATAGGCTCTGGGAATCGAACCTAGGTCCTCTGCTAGAGCAGCCAGTGATCTTAACCACCACTGAACCATCTCTCTAGTTCCCAAAGCAACTCTTCTTAAGTTTCAGGTTTTCAGCAGGTAGAAGCTGTTACTACCAACATCTCTCTAACAGGCCTGTTGTGTTGGGAAAGGCACTGTTTCACTCCTGAAGATCAGGCGGACCTTCATCCCTGATTCACTCAAGAATGCTTATGAGACACAGTCAAGAGTTCTGATGTTTTCGTTTGAATGTCTCCAAGCTTCAGCAGAGTGGCCTGGAGCTGACTTCATCCCCAACACTGAAGACTCTGTACAGTTTTATGTGCTCCTCTTCAGACACTAACAGGTCCTGACTAGGAATGGATGTGCTCTCTGCCTCTGTGTTTAGATTTCATCATGGAGAAAGCATTTGGAATTCATGTGTGTCTTTATTCGAATCTCACCTTCAATTGCTGTGTGCAGTGAAGGCTTTTTCCTTGTTGATTTCCTATTTCCCTTTGGGAAATAAGATTCAGGACCCTCTTGCTAGGACACCATCATTATTTCTATCCTTGCCCTTCCTTCCCATAGCACAGCAGCCCCCAGGTATTATGTTACTGGGTGTCTCTTTACACATGGGTATAACCTGTACCTTCACTGGCGACATGCCTTAGGTGGGTCTGATCTCTCCTCACCTCATTGTTTTGTCTGTAGGATGAGGTAAAGCATCCTGTGTGATTAGAGTGGTAATTCCAAGATGTAGCAGTAGCTGTAAAGACACACATGTGCATTTTCAAACTAATAAAAAGGTCAATGGTAAAAATTAATTTTGCAGTAAAGACTCGTTTTTTTTTCTCCATTTTTGAAACCAGAGCCTTTATTTTGTGACCAATCACTGAAATCCTCTCGATGAAGAGGATGCTGCCGCCACCTCCCACGAGAGTTCAACTGTTGTTCCCTCACAGATCATTGTCTGAATTGGAGACAGACAGTTTTAGGTGCCTCATTGGCCCAGTCCTGGTAGTGTTTGGCCCTTTAGCCTTGGGACAAGGTTATACTTTTCTGTGGGCTTGGCAGGGCAGTCACATTTGCTACAAGTCATTGGCATTTGTAGGGAAAAGAGCAACAGGTGGCACAATGTATGAGTGTTATCGCTGTGTGTAACATACAGCTGTGTTTTCCAGGTGATGAGGGGATCTTGCTTCTGTTTCAAGGCCAAAGAGACTGAAGTGGAGATCTGTTTAAAGAGCTGACGATGAAATGCTTCCTCCCACATTTTTTAAAACAACACCTCTACAAATAATTTAGGAGTCTGTCTGAATGCACTCTTCCCTCCCCTGGCTTTGCTTTGTCATCCTGGTGACACATTCCCAGAAGTTAATCACTTCCTCCTCCTTCCTGCCTAAGGCCACCGTGTCATGGTTTTGAGGATGCTGTATTGTAATTTATTTGTTTCCTTGTCTCCCTCCCTTGGAGGCAGAGCCCTGTCTTATTTATCTTCATTTTCCAATGCCATGCTTAAAAACTGAAAAGGACCAGCGTAGTGACATCGATCTGAGCAATTGTCAGTGGAGCTTTAGGCGTGAGAGTACCACTTGGGGCTCCATTTGCTCAGAAACCAGGCAGATGAAAAGGAAACCATCGGTTTGCATCCAGATTGCAAATCTATAGCTAATTGAGCATCAGTGAAGGCCTCGAACTGGGATGCTGGCCGGACAGGTCTGTGGGCATTTGTTTGTAAGATTGGGGTGAGATGCTAGCAGGCCACGCTGGTAGGCGTTGCTTTTCAAAGTTCTGTTCTATTCTCAGATGCTGTGTTTGATTCCCATCCCTTGATCCGACAGCTGTTCTCGACTGCTCATTCTGCTTCTAGATACAGCTAGGGAAAACCAGAGTGCGTGTCCTCTGTCTTGGATTCTGTGCTCCCAATCCTCATAGGGCGTGTTTTCTTCAGGCTGTGGTTTGATGTCCTGTCCCGCCTAGCTCTCTGCCTTTGCTCCATTTCAATATTGGCTACGGTTCCACTTTCATTTCCGTCACTGGAATAAAATGCCCTCACAAAAAGCAACTTAGAGGAGAAAGGGTTTTGCTTTGGTTTAGTTTTGTTTCGTTTCTGTTGTTTTTCGCTGTTTTTTTTTTGTAATTCCAGCTTTGAGTCCATCATTGCAGGAACGTTTCAGTGGCAGTAGCTGGAAGCAGTGTGGAGTGAGTCAGTCCAGATGCAAAGGCAGAGAGGAGGGAGTACACACACAGTCACTTGCCTGCTTGCTTGTGCTCAGTTTGAGTTCTCCACCCCCCCACCACACACACACAGAGTTCAGGACGCCTGCCATGGAAATAGTGCCACCCACATTGTCCTGGGTCACCCCACATTGATTGACTTAATGAAGACAATCCCTTATAGACATGCCACAGGCCAACCCAATGCAGATAATTCTTCATGGAGACTCTTCTCAGGAGATTGCAGGTTGTATCAAGCTGATGACTCGGGCCCACCATTACAACCATAAAAACTAGTTCAGTTCTTGTAGTAGTTTGCATGAAAAATGTCCCCAGGGCGCACAGATTTAAACTGTGTGGTCCTGGGTTCGAGGCACTGCTGGAGAAGGTTATGGAATCTCTAGGAGGTGCAGCCTTGTTGGAGGAAGAACATCACCAGAGATGGCTTTGAGGGTTTATAGTCTTAGCCGCTTCTGGTTTGCTCTCTCTGGTTTTTCTGTGTGGTTGATGTGGTCACCCAGCTCCCTGCTCTGGCTGCCTGCTGCCACCACAGACTCCCCCTCTGGAACTGAAAGCCAAAGCGAACTGTTTCTTCCATAAGTCAGTTTTGGGTCATGATATTCTCTCATCACATCAGAAAGTAACCAGTAAGTTGTCCTTCTCTTTCCTTTACGCTTCCCGGTGACCAGTGTCCCCAAAGAATAGCGCCATTCCAATGAAGGACAGTTCAGTGAAAAGAAAAAAATGAGAATTATAAAACAGACTGGGGACATGACTCAGTTGGCAGCTACCTTGCCTGGTACACATGAAGCCCTGGGTTTGACTCCAGCACCACATAAACTAGGTGTGGAGGCCTATGCCTATTATTCCAGCACACAGAAGGTAGCGGCGAAAGGTTATCCTTGGCTATATAGTTAGTTTGAGGTCAGCCTGGGCTACACAAGACCTTGTCGGGGNGGGGGGGGGGGACGACACAGTGAGATGACTCAGCGTGTGAGAGCCCTTGCCCAGCAAATCTGAGCAAATCTGACAACCTGAGTTCAGTCCCCGAAGTTGTTCTCTGACCACCACAGCACCCTGAGTCATACACGCACAAATATAACTCAAAATAAGATGGCACAAACTATGAATTGTAAAAATTTAAATTTGTTTAAAACTTGAAAAGAAATTTAAAAGCCACAAACTGAAAAATTAAAAAAATATCAAAACAGAAAACTAAAACCAACAACATTAACACCGGAAAACGGTGGTTGGCAAGGACAGACAATGGGACAGCTGTTGTAACATTGTGTGGCCCTGGAGACACCGCTGATGAGGGTAAGTCATTCTATGTGCTTCAGAATAGCTAATGAAGGGATCTGCGTGTTCTTTAAATGTTTGGGCTGACAGTGTACCAGTAACCATGATCTCACGGCCAGGCATCACATGCAGTGTGCATTGCGATGTCACATTATGTCTAATAAATTGCTACAGCAGTTAGTTTGTTTTAAATAATTTAAAAAATTCACTAGACATTAATAGCTTATATCTACAATCCCAGGATTTGTATTTTATATTACTTTAAACATTGTTTTGTTCTTTCTTTTTAGTTCACACTTTGTCTTAAAATTAAAAAAGGTTTTCTCTCAAAATTCATATTTTTAAAAATAAGTTTGAAACCTTTTACTGAGTAGTGTTTTTCATATGCCTTGGTGACAGGGACAGTGGGGATGGACTGCTGCAACCACGATTGGTTGAAGGGCTGCTGTGAGCTCTAGGCCACCCAGGCTGCAGTGTGAGACTTTGTCTCAAAACCAATCATCTAAAAATTACAAAGCTAAAATACAAGAGAATAAAAAAGGACATTCAGTGAAGTCAATCGATTTTTCTCAGAAATTCAAAGTTGAATTCAGAAGTCGGTTTTCCGGTCCTGTTTCTATCCATTTTCCCGCTGGCTGCACTTTGATTGTTACTGTTGAAGTTTAGAGGCTAGCCCCTTTGCCCTTGGCAAATGCGCACTTTACCAGGGAGGAAAGGATACGGGTAAACTGTGAAGAGCCTTCAAGTTATACCCAGGGTTTGTCTGTGGGATAGGCCAAGAACAGGAAAGGGAGGCCTTCCATATCCCAGGGTGGGCCCGCCTTTCTGAGAAGCCATTCTCTGACCACACCTGGAACTCAGGCAGGAGGCAGCGTCATCTTTCTCTGGGCCACTGTGACGGAGAGGATGGCAACCCCGGGAAGCCCATGAAAGGGCTAGAATGTGAGGAGGGTGATTCGGTAGGTCACAGGATCCCTGGGCAGCAGGCTGTGCCACCCTGCAGAACCACCCACAACCCCCGCCCCATACAGAAGAATGAAAACTCCCAGTTTTCCTCCCTCCTCAAGATGGAGTCTGTGCTGTATGCTTCAGAAGAAAATTAACATCTGATTCACAGGCCAGAAGAGCCCTTACGAACTGGACCCCGGCACTGCGGTTTCCTTTTGGGTGTGTGAGTGTGCAAGTATATTCCTGCGTGCAGAAGTCAGAGGTCAACCCAGGGATCCATTCCTCAGCTGCTCACCTTGTGCTTTGAGACTGGGGTCTCTTAGGCTAGGGGCTTGCCTACTAAGCTAGATTGGATGCCCATTGAGTCGCAGGACCCTCCTGCCTCTGCCTCCTCAGTGCTGGGATACACATTCCTTCAACCACGCATGTCTTTGTATATGGACTCAGGAGTAGGATCAGATCCCGTGCTTGTGCACCAGGCAGGGACCTGAGTCACGAGCCACCTCCCCAGACCCTTTTCTTTCATTATGATAAAGATTAAAAATGAGTACATATAGAGCCAGGTGGTGGTGCCTGTCTTTAATCCTGGCACTGGGGAGGCAGAGGCAGGTGAATCTCTGTGAGCTCGAAGCCAGCCTGGTCTACACAGTGAGTCCCAGTACAACCAAGGATACACAGGGAAACCCTGTCTTGAAACACCCCTCCCCCAAAAATAGTACATGTGTCAACTTTATTTCGTCTCTTGCAGTAGTGGAATTGTACCTTAGGACCCCAATATCTTACATAGTCTGTGGTCTAGGTTAGGTTTCAGGACACATGGTTCACACCCATTTGTTGTGTGAAGGGAATTTTGAGAAAACCTTTTCTTGAACTTCCCTGTTCCACTCAGAATTAATACTCATGTAAACACAATGTTTTGACAGAAGCTCTTGATAGAACTTGATATCTCTTGATAGAACTTGATATCTCTTGATAGAACTTGATATCTGAAACCAAATAAAATTAACTTGAATTGATTTTTTCCCCCCTACTTGGCACTTGGGTCATAAGAACTGAAATGCTGAAATCTATTCTGAAGTCCATTTTTCCCTTCTCAGAGATGTGTTTTTAGAACAAACTCTGACACAAACATGACATGAATGAGCCCCTCGCCTCCATGCTGGCCTCTTAAAATCAGACTGCAAAGACAGATAGACCTGATGACATCTATCTTTTGAGGAAGGCAATCTCAGGAATGGCTCAGAGTTTACTGGTTTTTTAACTAAAAAGCAAAACCAAACCAAACACCCATGACTGGAAACAGCTCAGCCGGACAACACATGTGCACACCCTACCGCAATGCCTTATGAACTTTGCTATGGAGACGGCTTAGAAATTAGTGCTGTAGATGAAGAAGAACAAAGGGATGGGAAAGGGTTTTCTGAGATGCCAGGAGCTCCTTCCTCATGGCTCTTTCCCAACAATCTGTCAGGGGCATTCCCCTTGGTCCCTGAAGGGGTGTTTTCCCACAGATGAGCAAGCACTTGCTTGGGGTTCTTCACTGCTGGCAAGTGCTAGGTTATAATCAGAACCAGCTAGGGCTTGGGGGTACCACCTTGTAAGGAGCACAGTGAAACAAACTGCCTTCTAGACCTGCAAAAATACCTTAGTCAGGACCTCCACCACCAGTGACATCACTCACTCAAGATAACCAGACACTGTCTGAGAACGCCATGATGCCCATTGGACACTATGCAAGCAGAGACCAGGAGAAATGCTCTGCTCTGCACATCTGGAGAGATGACACCTTGATCTGTCCTGCAACTGGAGAGTCTGCCCCAGGATCCTGACCTTTGAATCAGAGACTTCTGTTAGAGACTGGACCTGACCTTTGGCTAAGAATCCATGCAGGTGAGCAGCTTTGGGGAGCTAGGCTTAGGATCTTAGAATTAGGAATTTAGAGTGTGAGCCTTGTGTGATGACCCTTCACATAATAAAGTATAACTTTTGTTATACTAACTGCACATACCTACCTTCTTGCTCGAGACACACCTGCACTTGCTTACCTCAGGAGGATAGCCCTGGCCTGATGCTGGGTGTCTATAAGAGAGAAGTTTGGCATTCCAAAAACTCCTTCATCACAACCAGACCTTCACTAGACTTCTTATTTCAATCAGTCCCCCTGCTTCAGAAGCATCTTCGGGGCCAATGGCTGAATGAGTAAGGGTGCTTGCCACCAAGCTTGGTGGCCTGACTTCAATTCCTGGTATTCACAGAGGAAAAGGAACAAGGCAACTTCCAAAGGTTGCCCTCTGACCTCTACAAGCTCATCTTGGTATGCCCATGAAGACACACAGAGAATTTTAAAAATTAATTATTTATGCTATTTATACTTACATAAGTATTTTGCCTGCATGTATGACTGTGTACCACAAGGTTTCCTGGTGTACCTGGTATGTGTAGAAGACTGGACGTCAACCTCAGGAGTTATTCCTCAGGAGTCATCCACCTTGTTTTTTGAGACAGTGTCTCTCATTGGCCAAGAGTTTGCTTGAGTAGGCTAGGCTGGTTGGCTAGCAAGCCCCAGGAATCTGCTTGTCTTTACCTCCCCAGCCCAGAGATTACGAACATGAGCCACAACATCTGTCTTTTTAGGTGAATTCTGAGGATCACACTCAGGTCTTCATACTTGGGCAGCAGATTTTATCAACTCAGGCATCTCCCCAGTCCCCTCTCAGTGTTTTGGTCTCCAGGACCTGACACATGGCGGTGTGTGACACATGACAACCCACTGTCAGCCTCCATGACACAGACTTTCATCCTGGACCGAATGCTCCACTCATAATACCCAGTTAATTTGCATTTGGGGACTATCCAACTGCCAGGCCCCTCTAGCCTCCTCCTGACACATTAAAGAATGTGTAGTGAGATGCTTACTCTTACAGTGGGATTAATTCCTTCCACAAGTCTTCAAACTTCCTGAAGTCAGGGCTATGTCCATTTTTCTCTGAGTTTTCCATTGTATACCTGTAGGCAAAGACACAGTCATTCAGGAAAGGCACATCAACTAGTCTGGACCCTATGCCATCCTCTCTAATCCTGAGAGAAAACAACAGGAAGCGGCAACACCTCAGGGAGTGATCCAGGCAAGTCTGTTAGCCCGCCTACCTGCTCTGATTAGGGAGGGGTGGGGCTAATCAAAAGTTGAGTTTATTTCCATTTTCCAAATACAGTCAAAATTATATTACAAGAAATATTTAGTCAAAACCTGCTGAAGTGGTAATCAATAAATTTTTGGTCCAAACTTTGTGTAGGAGGTCTTTCTGTCTTTGTGTTGCTCTCATTGGTTAATAAAGAAACTGCTTTGGGCCTGTTGATAGGGCAGAACTTAGGTAGGTGAGGAAAACTAAATGGCATGCTGGGAGAAAGGAGGCAAAGTCAGAAAGACACCATAGATCCGCCAGAGACAGACATGCCGAATCTTTTCTGGTAAACCACTGCCACGTGGCAATATACAGATTAATAGTAATGGGTTAAACTGAGATGTAAGAGTTAGTCAATAAGAAGTTAGAGCTAATGGTCCAAGCAGTGTTTTCATTAATACAGTTTCTGTGTGGTTATTTCCAGTGTAAGCTAGCCGGGCGGCTGGGACAAACAAGCAGGCCCCCTCCTTGCAACACAAACTCTGCTCTGATCCTCAGATACATCACCAGACAGAGTAGATATTCTGGGGAGCATCCATAGTCTCCAATGAGGTAAAGTCCTTATTGAGGATTTGAGAAGATAGCAAAGTTAGAAGGAACTAGGTGATGCACCCCTTAGACACATGATTTTTGAAAGCAAGGAGCATTGACCTAGTGCCTACAACTGACTCAGCCTGCCAAGTCCGTATGTATCTAGGCCTTATGATGCATTTGCTACCATTAGCTGTCTAGAGATGATAGCAATGACAATGACAAGGTGAATTTTCAAATGCCTTGACATCACACAGAAGTTACTAGACTATCTTCGGTTCTAGTGATCTCTGGGTATCCTGGAATCAGTTTGTTAATAGATAGTCAGAGGAGACAGCAGGGGTGACATTGAGAGAGAAGGGGCCTAAGTCTTCCCGACGCCCTCACCTATGTACCTTAGAGTGTTACAGAAACGGGTCTTATGCAGTTTGTCCTATGACGCTGAGAGTTCCTTCCCTCCTATTCTGCAGTGGACTGCTTGAGAGTAAGCAAGCACAGGGCAGTGGGAAGTGCTTTGGAAGGTGAGGCCAAAGTTGAATTATGTCATTATGTTGAATTATGTCATACCTAGAATGCTTTCTAAATAAACTTTTTTGTTTTGGTGTGCATGTATGTGTGTGCGCTCCTGCGTGTGTGTGCATGTGTGTGTGTGTGCGCGCGCGCTCTGGAGCTCAAAGGTTGTCACATTTTGCACAGTTGCCTTTTCCTGCTGAACCATCTCACTGACTCCCCCAACAATGTGTGTTTAAAACCTAACCTTTTATTAGCTGGAAATGTGATCTTCTTTAGAGGTAGGCTCATTATAGAAGCAATCATGTTAAGTCCCAACCTTATACAGTTAGTGTCCCTACAGAAAGCTGAAAAGGAGACTCCAAGGGAGAAGGTGACCATGAAACAGGAGGAAGGTGTCTACAAGCCAGTGGCTGCTGAGAATAGCTGGCAAACACCATGAACTAGAAGAGGCAAGAGTTCTCCTCAAGAGTGACCAGAGAGAGCCTGGTTTTGCCAGCTCTTGATCTTGGTCCTCTCTCCTCTGGAATTCTCAGATAACCAGTTACTGCAGCTGTAAAGAACCTACTTTATTTGACAGTTTGTTATGGCAGCCTTAAGAAAGGGAAACGGCTGAGTGCATTGTCTTTCCACATACTAAGCAGCATTGGAGAGCAAAGGTCGGTGCTCAGAACGCCATGTGGTATACTACAGCTGGGGTGGTTGTGTGAATGTGTGGTGGTGGTGGTGGTGTTTGCTGTTTTAGATGAGCGTTTACCTGGGGGTGGCCATGTATCAGGCCCATTGTTATGAAAGACTTGAAGTCATTAGCAGGCTCCCCTCTGATTCTTTTCTGGCCTTGCCTTGTGGCAAGCCTCGCTCCCACTTCCCTGCATGGACCCCTTCCTTCAGAAGGGACATTTTATTTAGAGGTTTACTTAGAAATGTCAGTGCTACAGTGTGGTTGAGAAGCTCTCTGGGTGAGGAGAGGGACCAAAGCCTCCTGCTAAGGGGCTGTTTGGTGAGGCTCAAACCCAGCTGGGTGGCACCAGTGAGAGGTGGCCACGCATGGTGAACTGTGCTTCCCTTCAGGGTGGGAGCCCTTGTGACACTGGCATAATGAATGCTGTGTATGAAGGCTGCTGAGTTCTCCCCTGTGGACTCTCTGGGCGCCTGACAGAGCCCTTACCCTCTGCAGGGTGGAGAGTGGAAAGGCCCTCTCTACCTCCATCCCAGCTTTCTACTACGTCTGGGTCAGGGCGCCCGGCTTCAATAAAGGATTGTTCTCTTGCAGCCAGCGGCCGGCAGAGCCGCCAACTCCAACACGAAAAACAGGGCTGCTTTCAAAGCAGAGCACGGAATCGAGGATGCAGGGGTTCCCTCTTAAACACACTATGGGTCTGTTCTGGCTCTCCCTCAGAAAAGAGGCCTGAAGCTTCCAGAAGGCCAAGTCCCCCAGGCTCTACCTCCAGACCAACAGAAAGTAGGTCTCTGGAACAGACTTTTCATTGGGCAGGCTCAAGGCCCAATCTTTTCTCGTCCAACAACACACCCTGAAAGCTGTATTTGACTAGCTGCCTTCTAAAGGCATGGTGTGGATGTCTAAGCTGTGAAGAGATGGCATGGGACCTTGTCAAGGGCACTGGGGAGTGGCTCAGCTAGAAAGTACACTGGCTACAGAAGCCCGGCATCTTGATTCAGCCCCCGGAAGGAGACCACAAGTTGTCCTCTGATCTACACACACACACACACACACACACACACACAC
>LOJH01015309.1:393-14391 GCA_001685095.1 Ellobius talpinus | reverse complement strand
AGAGAGAGAGAGAGAGAGAGAGAGAGAGAGAGAGAGAGAGAGAAAGAAGAATCATGGTCTGTAGATGTGTGCATGTACATAGACACATACATATATATGTGTGTATACTAGCTTACATACAATATTTATAAGTATAATGATTTAACATGATATAATAAAAATTATTAATTTAGACAATTTAATAAAAATTATTAAATATAAAATAAATAATTTTATAAATATTAAATCTAGAATTTCACAAAACTATAATTATTCCTACTGTTTGTAATTCTTTAAAAAGTTCTGCATGTAATCTGCTAAACTGATTTCATATCCATGGATAGCTTGCAAATCAGAAGGCATTGCTTCCGAGTACCCATCGTTCAGTCTCGAACTGTCCGACAGAGGACAAGACTACTCTAGTATCCCTGTTTGTAGACAGGGCAGAGGGTTCTGGCTGCAGAACAGGACAGCTGCACGAGAAGCACTAGTTGACTGTTTGGACCAAAACAAACAAAAGAAAAACCTACTGTTTTCCATTTGGTAGAACGCTGCTGAATTTTATAAAACATAGAACACACAGCTGCCGCATAGCCATTCACAAGCACATTGTCCAACTTTGCACACTGTAAAATCACTCTGCCCTGGCCAGTCCAGAGAGAAAAAAGCATCAAGCTATGGTTGCAGTGTCTCAGTTCCATATAGTATCAGCCAGCCCTTGGCTATAACTTCAATATTATTCTTCTCCAGCTCCTGAGAAAATTCCTTGTGAGCCTCCTAGCCTCTTCAAACTTCCCTCCTCTTTTTCTGCCTTGAAGGAATTCCAAATTGTAGGATAAAAGCTTTGTTTACAAGTTATAAAAATTTCGAAGTCTACATCAGCAAGCCAGGTTTTAATGTGATAAATAGCTTTCTTTTACTGCTGAAACGTCCACAAACACACAAAGTGAAACCAAACTAAAATAAGAAACTTTCGACGGATTTTTATTGTTGGTGGTAACTGATCTGATTTCAACTTTCCTAAATAAAAACAAATAAGTAAAGGAAAAAGAAGTACCATTTTTTGTTTATTCAGAATAAGTGTTTCTTTTCTGGTAGTTCCTTTAAAATCTGTTCTGAGTCGAGATTCTTCTGGGATACACCAACTGACTCACTAGTCAGGCCTGCACACTGCTAGACATCAGAAGGGGCGGAAACCACTTTCCATAAACTCAACAAAGAGTTTAAGGGGAACAAAACCATTAGGATGTTGGGGGCAGATCATAGATCAAAGTTCGAGGTATTGCTCAAGGGCTCTTCATCTTATTTTTGAGACTGAGTTTGAGATAAGTGTCTCACTGGATCCATAGCTTGAGGCTAGACTGGCCAATCAGCGAGCTCCAGGTAATCCTGTGTTCCTTCCTCCCAGGTCCAGGGTCACCGGCTTGTGTCATCACACCTGGCTTTCTACATGGGTCCTGCCTTACTTAGGGTGACTATTGTGTGATGAAACACCATGATGAAAGCAACTTGGGAAGGAAAGGTTGATTGGGCTTGCCCTTCCACATTCTAGTCTATTATTGAAGGAAGTCAGGAAAGGCACTCACACAGGACAGAGCTTGGGGACAGGAGCTGATGCCGAGGCCATGGAGGGGTGCTGCTCACTGTTTTGCTCTCATGCCTTGCTTAGCCTGCTTTCTTATAGAATCCAGGGCCACCAGCCCGGGGATGGCAGCACCCACAATGGGCTGGGCCCTCTCCCATTGATCACTAATTAAGAAAATGCCTTACAGCTGGATCTTATAGAGGCATTTATTCAACTGAGGCTGTGTCCTCATTAACTTGTGTCAAGTTGATGTAAGACTAGCCAGGAAAGGTACTGAGGATCTGAACACATGTCTTCAAGATGACATGCCAAGCAGCTTACCCACAGAGTCATCTCTCTTGTCCTAAGCATTAGATTTTATTGCATGCAGATTGGGAGGTAGGGCATATGCTTCTATGTTTATAGGCTGGAAACCTGGCTTGGCATTTCTGAATTTGTCCTTGGGTAGAGACAACTGTAGGAAAGTAGCCCATGGCAGGTACTTGAGGAGTTCAATGTTCTATTCAGGAATATAAGCTGGGTCTATAAGTAGGGTTCTATTGTTTATAATTTGAAACACATTTTTAAAAGATTTATTTACATCTGAAGTGTGTGTGTGTGTGTGTGTGTGTGCGCGCGCGCATGTGCACATGCTGGTGCCCACAGAGGCCAGAAGAGTGTGTCAGATCCTGGAACTGGAGTTATGGGCAGTTAGGAGCCGCTGCTCATCCAAACTCTGGTCCTCTGTAAGAGCAGCAAGCACTCTTTTTGCTGTTGTTTGTTTGTTTATTGTTTTTGTTTTTTGAGAGAGGGTTTCTCTGTGTCCTGGATGTCGTGGAGCTCACTCTGTAGACCAGGCTGACCTCCAACTCTGAGATCTGCCTACCTCTGCCTGCTGGGTATAGAGATTAAAGGCGTGTGCCACCACCGCCTGGCTAAACCAAGCACCCTTGACTGCTGAGTCATCTCTCAGTCCTGAAACATTTTTTTAAACCAATATCTGAGCATAGATGTCTCAATGTAAGGAAAGAGAAAGTATTAATTCTTCATCTTTGACTACTTTGTTTTTCTAATGAACTTTACTGACTCTTTGGGCATTTCACATCGTGCACCCCAATCCCACTCATTTCCCAAGCTTTTCATGTCAGTCCTCCACCCTTGTAGCCTCTACTGACAAAATAAAATTAAAAGACAATAATTAAAAAAAACTCAAAAACAAGCCCCACTTTGTTTCTATGTCTTTCCTGCCTCTCCATCACATGTTAATTTGTCGTGGTGGCCTTGGGAGTGTGGTGTGTCACTCAGTCTTTGGCCCAAACAGCCTTAATTGCAGATGTTCATTGCAATGAGTTGTTCATCTGGTCCAAGGCCTCTGGCTTCTGATACATCATCAATACTGGACCCTCACTGTGGAAGTTTGAATGCAATAGGCCCCCATAATCTCACAGGGAGCGTGACTATTAGGAGGTGTGGCTTTGTTGGAATGGGTATGGTCTTGTTAAAGGAAGTCATCACCCTCGGGGTGGGCTTTGAGGTTTCCTATGCCCAGGATACTGCCCTGTGTTCCAGTTGACTTCCTATTGCCTGTAAGATGTAAGACTCTCAGCTACTACTCCAGCACGATGTCTGTCTGCATGATACCATACTCCCTGCCATGATGATAAAGGGTCTGAGCCTTTGAAACTGTAAGGGAGCCACCTTAATGAAATGTTTCTTTTACTATAGTTTCTGTAGTCATGGTGTCTCTTCACAGCAACAGAAACCTTAATTGAGACACTCACCAAAACTTCTCACAGATATCCTGCTGTTGCCCCAAGTCATGGAGAGCCTGCTGCTATGGGACGGGGTAGATGTTGGAGCAGGCCAACTCAGAGCCCTGGATATACACCTGGGTGGTAGATGAGATGGTCAGGCCGGGTCTCCACTGGGACCTCAGGCAAGAGTGTTTGCCTGTTCCAAACCATCGATGCCAACTCTCCCTCTTGCTTGGTAAGTGGTGAGACTAGTTCTTCCATGTATGGGGCCAGCTCTCTCTTTGCAGTGACTGCAGATTGGGGGGAAGTTCTCCCTGGGTCATCAAGAGTCAGAGCCAGTTCTCCTGGCCAGTTCTGGGGATGCAGCTCTTCCATTGAGGCAGCTGGTTAGGGCCGCCAGAGACAGTTCTCCCATGGCCCCCAGCAGTAACATGAACCATGGACATCAACATAGACCACGATTGGGATAGGGCCATGGACCTAGGAATGGTCCTTGGCTGAAACGTGGGTCTTGACATCAGTATGGCCTCGGGTGGCAGTACCGGTCAATCAAATCAGTATGACCCTAGCAGCAGCATGACCCTTGGACATCAACATGAGCAGCTCAGACCACAGGCTTCCATGGTAACACTGGCCATGGACATCAACACAGCCCCTGGCTGTGATAGGGCCACAGTCCCAGACATCTTGGGGTGTTGGTGTGTGTATTAGTTAGAACTCCAGCAACTGTGACAGCATGCCTGATGAGAGCGATTTAAAGAGAAAAGAGTCGATTTTGGTTCATGGTCAGCGTCTCTCACAGAAGTGAAGGCATTATGGCAGGAGCAGGCATGTGTCTACAGTCAGAGATGAATGTTGGGCTCAGCTTACCTGCTCCTATTTATTGAGCCCAGGACCCCAGCCTATCTGGATGGTGCCATCCACATTTAGGGTGGAATTTCTCACCTCAATTCTCACCTAATGCCTAATCTAGAAAAAACCCACAGACATTCCCAGAAGTGATTCTAGATCTTGACCATATTAACCAGTTTAACAACAGGAGAAATAGACTAAAATGCTCAGTGTCATTCATTTCAGGAGGAAGTCAGTTCTGAGGAGGGACATGGGGCAGGTATAGGAAGGAAGAATCTGCCTCTAATTGGGCAAATGGGGCTCTGGTTTCCATTAGGAGAAGGCCATTGGCTACCTGGGGACTGCTGGGAGGCAGAGGGCCGCTCCATAGGTCGAGGTTGTGAACTGAATCTCTCAGGTCACAAGTTTCATAACATTAGGATGAGAGTTAACTTTCCTCTGCTTTAGCCTAGATACAGAGCTCGTCAGTCAAATACAACTGCACCAAGAAAGAAGAGGGGACCAGAAAGATGGCGCAGTGGGTAAAACGTTTGCTACCAAACCTGATGACTTGAGTTCGGTTCCCAGAACCACATCAAGGGCTGCACACCACCTGTAACTTCTCCATGGACCCAACATGTAATATATAACACCTGTATCCCTACACGCAAATTCAAAATCAAAAAAGTAACTTGCTTGCCATTTGTATTGGTTAAACACAGCATGTTATTTTCTGCTTTCTAGTTCAGGCAGAGTCCCCTCTTACTGGGAGTCTCCCATGTGGTTCTTCCATTGCAGTGGTTCTCAGCCTTCCTACTGCAGCAACCCTCCTGCTGCAATGACCCCCAACCACAAAATTATTTCCCTTGCTACTTCATAACTGCTGTTTCCGATGGTCTTAGGCGACCCCAGTGAAAAGGTCTTTTGATCCCCAGAAGGGTTGTAACGCACATGTTGGGAACTGTCCTATAGTTCTTTTTGTTTATTTGAGACAGGATTTCATATAGCCAGGACTGGTTTTGAACCCCTTGACTACCCACATGCTGGGATTACAGGTGGGGGAATTACAATACCTGGCTTCCATAGCTTCTTAAGCCCTGTAAAGAGAGGGTAGCCAGACAGACAGCAGCACAAACTGCCAAAGGTAGAACAAAGGCTTTTATCATCTGCTTTCTACTTCATGAACTTCTAGAAAGTTCCAAGTTATGTTGGTTTCCTGCACACACTGGCTTTTTTGCTTGACAATTTGGCTAATAGCTGAAATTGTCAATGGACACAAGATCACAGAATGATAGAGAGCAAAGTGGAATTATTTATTTTCTATGTTTATGGCCCAAGCTGTAGAATAACCTAAATAAATATTTATCCCAAGTGTTATTATTGTGTTCATGGACACACACACACCCACACCCACCCACCCACACCCACACCCACAGACACACACACACACACACACATGAGAAAGAGACAGAGAGAGATGGGGGAGGAATGAGTTAAAAGGGTTGCCTTTTTAAACTTTTTAAATGATTTTTGAATTTTTATATGCATTAGTTTTTGCATATATATCTGTGTGAGGGTATCAAATCACTTGGAGCTGTAGCTACAGACAGTTGTGAACTGCCGTGTGGGTGCTGGGAATTAAACCTGGGTCCTCTGGAAGAGCAACCAGTGCTCCAGTTGCCTTTTAAATATTTATTTATATTCAAAATGTAAAGACGTACTCAGCCTTAATCAGAGAATTTCAATTTTGTAGGGGGCAGTGGCTAGCGCAGAGTCTCATAACTGGTCACAAAAGGGAGAGTAAATGACCATTGAGTGTTCAGCCCAGACAGGTTAGCTAAATTACTCCGTGCAAAGCTTAGGGAGCATTGAAGAGGGAGCAGAAGGAGCTGGAGGGCAGGGCGCAGTGCTGTGAAGTATTGTCTTCTCCATGTGACATGGCCGACATGCTCACAAATCCACAACAGCTGTGGCTGTCTGCACATGACCAGGCCAGACATCATTCTTTCATGACCTGGAAAGGAGCTCATGAGGTCCTGCCCCTCCCTGAGGAGCTCTAGGTACCAATGGTTGCTGAAGGCTGAGGGGTCATTCTTCCTCTGTAGTGTAGCTGCAGGTGAGTTGCTCATGCTCACGCAAGCTACTCTAATTAAATGCCATGGAGTGCAAACATTAAAAAGGCATGGAAGTGTAGGGGGGGATCATTGGGAAGGGGAAAGGTCTTAGAGGGAGGAGGGGCAAAGCAGGTAAGGTCAAGAAACATTAGTGAAGGAATAACCAAAACTGAGTGTTTTACCACAAGCAAACCACAGAATCAACTAACCCGGGCTCAGAGAGGCTCACAGGGACTGACCCGTCCACCAGAGAGCATGCACGGGACTGACCTCTGTACATGCCACAGTTGTGTAGCTTGGTCTCCCCATGGGACTCCTAACAGAGGCTGTCTCTGACTCTGTGGCCTGCTTTTGGGACCCTTTTCTCCTACAGGGTTTGCCTCATCCAGCCTCAATAGGAGAGGAGTGCCCAGTCTGTCTGCAGCTTGATATGCTATGGCTGACTGATGTCCACGGGAGGCCCGCACTTTTCTGAAGACAAAGGAGGAGTGGATGGGGATGTGGATGGGGGAGGAACTGGGAGGAGAGGAGGGAGGGAGGGAGAGGAAGCTGTGATCAGGCCGGGGAAAATTAGCTAATTAATAATAAATAAATGAAACGTGTTTTAAAGAAAGAAAGGAAGTATTGCTACATCTGGAACATAGTGTCATTCATTAAAGCAAAAATGAGTTGTAAGTCATTTACATGGACTAAAATCACCAGGCTTGCTGGTAAGTGAATGTATGCTATAATAAACCAAAGTATCTCCTAGGACCAACATGTGAATGAGAAGTGTTTTTATAATAAAACGTAAGTAGTTTCTTCTTTAAAAACTTGTTTTCAAAGGATATGGGTGAAGCTGCCTTCCACAGGTGAGCCGAGTGTCTATATGCATTTACATATTATTCTGATCAAGATGAGAGGAAAAATTGTCGATTATAGACCTGTAAACTTTGACCTGGAAAATACTCTCTTAGAGTAGAAAATGACATCAATTAGAACACTTTAATTAGCTTTAAAATAACATTGAATTGAGCTACAGGTTGTAAGTTTAGGGAACCCTGTGAGCATTTGTAATTCTTTCCTCACTAGCTCCTCAATGACAAATAAAAGAAGTTCACGCAGAGTTCAAGTGTCAGGACATTTTTAAAATTATTATTTTGCAATCTGTGCTATCATAGCTAAATGAAATAAGGAATAAAGGGACGTGCCTAATTTCTTTTTGAATTTCTTTAGGTAGATCCAAAACTCAAGGTTTCACAGATAATGGCTTTGAGAAGCAAATGAGGCAGATGTGGTTCAGTTGCCTGATGGCTTCCCAGGCATGCCCCAGGCTGTTTCTTCAATTGCTAGTACCAAGTAAGGCTGCTGAGGCAGCTCGAGGCTGTTTTCCCAGCACAGGGGAGGTAGCAGAGTTCCGCTTGTCCTCGCCACAGCCGGGCTCACTTGAGAGAAGAGGAGATAACACAAAGACAAGGAACAGATCAATGGCACAGGACCCTGGCAAGGAGAAGCAGACATGTATTTGTGACTTGGAAATTTTAGTGAAGTCTCCATTAGGATAAAAACTGTGAGTCTTCTTCTGAATAAATATGTTCACTGGTAAAGATTAAACTTGAAAAATGTCAAAGAACTAGCAAATGGCTCGGTTCGAACAGTGTTTGCTGCACAAGCTCAAGGACCTGAGTTCAAGCCCTAGGACCCATGTAAAAACTAAATCAAACCCATGAGTGACAGGCACTGCGCAGCTGTAACCCTTGTGTCCAGAGGCCGAGAGAGACAGGAGATCCCTGGGGCTTGCTGGCCACCCAGACTAGGCTGCTAGGTGAGTCCCAGATCAGAGAGAGACCCTGTCCCAAACAAAACACAAGGTGGGCGGCACCTTAGGGACAGACAGAGTGACATCAGAGGTTGTCCCTCTCGTTTTCATAAGCGTGCCAACATGCACCCACATACCGCATCACCAAATACACACACTCACACACACACACAGAGACACACACGAGAGAGAGAGAGAGAGAGAAAGAGAGAGAGAGAAAGAGAGAGGGAGGGAGGGAGAGAGAGAGAGAGAGAGGGAGAGGCCAAGGGATTAAGAGAGACCTCACCACATTTAGAGCCTGGCATCTAGATGCTTTTGGGGGGGCTTATCCTTGTTGCCAGAGAGGAAGACATGCTTGTCTGTCTTATGGAAGAGAAAATACTCCCTTTCCACCCACTGTTAGGAGCAGGTACCACCCCCAGTAGCCTCCCCCAATAGCCACCCCCAGTAGCCTCCAGGAGGCCTGAAACTCACTGCAGTGAGAGGGAGGGGTTAGGGAGGAGAGGAGAGAGGAATTACACGTGCAAAGAAAACTTAGATGGACAGAAATGTCAGTTGAAGAAGTTATCTGTGCCAAATTTGACCTCAAATATACTCCACCTTCTTGAAGCTACTAAAATGCCAATGCCTTCACTGGGTTGCCCCAGCCATCCTGTACAAATGGTCCTCTCACCACCGGCCCTAGGAAACTTCTGGATCCACCCACGGTCACCTGCAAACTCCCATGACCACTAACATAGACATGTGCTCCTATGTGCTGAGGACCTGCCCGTGGGCTGCCATCTTCTGTGTGGTTTGAAAGAAACCAAGTTCCTCCAAATGGCAGTTTGGGGAATAAGCTCAAATACTATTGACTCAGTCATTTCTTTACAGCAGGGATTATCTCATTTTAGCTAGAATTTTCTTAAAATGTGACTGAGAGCTGACAAGATGACTCGGTAGGAGTTCCCATGTTCTTTCGGCTGCTGTGACGAAACATTTTGAACAAGAAACAGAGAAAGGAAAGGATTTATTTCACCCTGTACTCCAGGTCACAGTCCACCATTGAGGGCAGTCAGGGCAGGAACTGAAGGTGAGAACCAGGAGGCAGGAACCATGGAGGATCAATGCTGCTGGCTGGCTCTCTGGTTGGCTCACAGGCTCAAGCTTAGCTTGGTTATTATACTACCTAGGACCAACAGCTTAGGGATGGTACCACCCAAAATATGCCAGTCCCTCCCCTCCCGCATCAGCTGATAATCAAGATAAACCCACAGATCAACATGATCTAGTCAAGAAAAATGAAAGTGTGAACCAAACCTGCAAGAACATTAAGAACACGGCAGGCTCTCTTTCCTGGCCCATTAATATTCAAACTCGAGACCTTGCTCCTAGGTGCCAATACACTTAAGTTAAAGATTCAAATGAAAGTTAGTGACATTTATATTCACCCCCCCAACTTCCTGAGACAGAGTCTGACGCCGTCCAATCGGGCCTTGAGCTACTATGTAGCCTGGGATGAACTTCACGTTGTGATCTTCCTGCCTTCACCAACCAGAGTGGACTTCTGAGATTTTAGCCTTGTGCCAGGACGCTCTGTTTTATGCAGTGCTAGGACCAAGCCCAGGGCCTCCTGTAAGGTACTGTAAGGTAGGCAGGCCCTGAGCTACCTCCCAACCCCACCCCAGATACATTCTCTATTGCTAATACCAACACTTCTTAAAGGAGGTGTGAAAACCTCCAGAGAGGCAGAAGGATGGAGCTACAACCCAGCTGCCTCAGGTACCATGATGCTACACTGTGAGCTCTCATGCAGAGAAAGGAAGGGCTTACCCAGAATTCCATAGGGCCATGTCATGTACCCCGGCTAGAATGCAAGGTTGTCAAGGTGGCTTCCCCGGTTTGTTACATAAAATTGCTTGTGTGGGGATCTACAGGATACCCGCCATTCTACTTACCTGCTAGGAAAAGGGTTTCACTTTTGGCTGTGAGACGGTCCCTGTCACCCTCCCTATACCCTATGCAATGAGTGTTTGATCTGCCCATCCCTCTTTGGCATGAAGCCCAAGGCTTCCATCAGAAATGAAAACAGTCACTTAGTATATTTTACGGTTTTAAAGAAACAGTGTGATAATTAAACTGTTATCTTCACTACCCAGTTCCTACCAAATACATATTCCCAATGGATCCTTAAACTAACTGCTTTCATTGTATAGCTCGGGATACAGCTGGGCATGGCAGGTCATGCCTCTAATCCCAGTACAGGAGTGGTTGATGCAGGAGGTTGTTGAGAATTTGAGGCCAGCCTGGCCTCAGTGAAACCCTGTCTCAAGAGGGAGGAGGAGGAAGAGGAAAGGGAGTAGAAGGAGGAAGGTCTTCTTAGACACTACCTGTGTTTCTTGCCTAGGGAGATTAGTTACCTTGGTCTACTACTTTCACAATAAATTCTTCAGTATTGCCCCTACTCTGAAGGAAAAACACTGCCCCGGGGGAGGGACTGAAGGATGCAGTCAGAAAGGAAGGAAAGTGATCAGCAGCTGGAGGTGAACTGTGGAGACCATCAACACTGTGTGGTTTTGTTTAACTCAGGTTTGGAGAAGTCTGGCCTTGTGAGTAAACTAGGAACACACAGGTGCACACACATGCCCGCGCGCGCACACACACACATACACACACACAGGTACACAGGCTCTGGAGTCTCATTCCTGCATCAACTCAAATCTGAGCTTTCCAGGCTTTCTTCCACAGGTCTCTGCGGTAGCCTGTGGTGGTTAATTTTCATTGACAGCTGGCCAGCGTCTCAGGACATCTAGACCCAGTCCTGGGCACATCTGTGAGGGAGTTCAGTGACTTCAACTGACCATGAAGGAGCCACCTTAAACGTGGCTGATATCTTCCCAGGGCTGGGGTCCAAGGCTGACTCAAAAGGAAAAGGTAAACTGTGCACCAGCATCCCTCTCTCTCGGCATCCTCACTGTGGATGCCACGTACCAGCTGACTAAAGTTTCTGACATCACATCAATGCATTCATGATGGACTGTACCTTGACGCCATACTTGTGCAGTCATGATGGACTGTACCCTGACACCATACCTGTGCAGTCATAATGCTGTACCCTGATGACACCATACCTGTGCAGCCATGATGGACTGTACCCTGACACCACACCTGTGCAGTCATGATGGACTATACCCTGACACCACACCTGTGCAGTCATCATGGACTGTACCCTGATACCACACCTGTGCAGTCATGATGGACTATACCCTGACAACACACCTGTGCAGACATGATGGACTGTACCCTGATACCACACCTGTGAAGTCATGATGGACTGTACCCTGAAGACACCACACCTGTGCAGTCATGATGCTGTACCCTGATATCACACCTGTGAAGTCATGATGGACTGTACCCTGAAGACATCACACCTGTGCAGTCATGATGCTGTACCCTGATATCACACCTGTGAAGTCATGATGGACTCTACCCTGATGACATCACACCTGTGCAGCCATGATGCTGTACCCTGATACCACACCTGTGAAGTCATGATGGACTGTACCCTGAAGACACCACACCTGTGCAGTCATGATGCTGTACCCTGATATCACACCTGTGAAGTCATGATGGACTGTACCCTGAAGACACCACACCTGTGCAGTCATGATGCTGTACCCTGATACCACACCTGTGAAGTCATGATGGACTGTACCCTGAAGACACCACACATGTGCAGTCATGATGCTGTACCCTGACACCACACCTGTGCAGTCATGATGCTGTACCCAGATATCACACCTGTGCAGTCATGCTGGACTGTACCCTGATATCACACCTGTGCAGACATGATGGACTATACGCTTAAACTATAAGCTGTGAAACCAAAGCCCCTATCCCCTTAGATCATTTGTTACAGCATCAAGAAAAAATGAGTAATCCAGTACCCGGGTGTCACTCCAGAACCCGGCTGTTACTCCAGTACCCAGGTGTCACTTCAGTACCCGGGTGTTACTCCAGTACCCAGGTATCACTCCAGTACCTGGGTGTTGCTCTAGTACCAGGTTGTTACTCCAGTACCCAGGTGTCACTTCAGTACCCGGGTGTTACTACAGTGCCCAGGTGTTACTCCAGTACCCAGGTGTCACTCCAGTACCTTGGGGTTACTCTAGGATCCAGATGTTAATCCAGTACCCAGGTGTCACTCCAGTACCCGTATGTTACTCCAGTACCCAGGTGTCACTCCAATACCCAGATGTTAATCCAGTACCAGGGTGCCACTCCGGTACCTGGTTATTACTCCAGTACCCAGATGTTAATAGAGTACCCAGGTGTTATTCCAGTACCTGGGTGTCACTCCAGAACCCGGGTGTCACTCCAGTACCCGGGTGTTACTCCAGTACCCAGATATCACCCTAGGGATGGGGTGAGGCCTTTGGAAAGTCTCCTAGGACACCCAATAAATAAACTCAGAATCTGTGTAGAGACTGTGTTTGGTGCTTCTCCTATCCCTCCGGGCTCCTCTTCCTGCCGTCTGGGGATGCACCATTTTGTTGTAGTCACACAGACACCCTTCACTCCAACTTTCCATGCTCCCACAATCCCCAGACCCTTCCTTCAATTTTCTTACCCTTATCCTTTCTCAACCGATTCCCTGTATAATTCATCCCCAGATGCAATATAATTACAACTGTATCTTGACATTTGCAACTAAAAATACATAGTTAATTACATTGAACCCAAACAACCCATCAGGATGATTTCATTACCCTCATTTCCCATGAAGACAAACACAAGCTCAGAGACTCATTTGGTGTATTGTGGGCTCCACCATCAATCTTACAAGCAATGTGATTGCCTGGGCCATGCCTCTCTGCCTCAGTCTACCTGGGCTTCTCAGCAGGCCAGAAGCCTCAAAGAGGTGAGAAAGATGCTTCATTAGGTCTACTTTTTAAGGTTAGCAAAAAAAAACAGCTCTTAGGGAAGTAAACACATGACTTAAGGGTTCTTTGGATGTTCGGTCACTTTTTCTCTCTTCTCAGGGCAGCCCTTCCCCTTTTACAGATACTCTAGTCCACTGTCGTGATTACTATGTCTGTGTTTATTGGAGAAAGTCTGATCCCCCATTTGGGGGAAGCACCTCCTTAGAGGAATCCACAGAAGAGAAGGCACAGGGTCTCCTGGGAGCAAGTGTCAGAGAGGGACTCGGGGTGAAAAGGGTGAAAAAGTAATTCTAGGGTTTGTTCCTGTAGGAGCTCCTTGGGCCAGGAGAATAGGGCTGGAGAATGGAGGTTTTACAAATGACTTTGCAAGAAGCAGTGTTGTTTCCAAGCCCAGGGAGTGCACTGTAAGGGGCAGCAGTAGAGAGAGGCACATCCTATCTGAGAGAACTGAGTTGCTGGTGGAGAAGCTTGCCAGGAGTTCAGCTCGTGCGCCTTTGAGTGAGGCAGCAGAAGGCACATGGATGAAAGCAGTTCTCTCCTAGGCAGGCGAGCCACAGTTCTGGGAGCCTCAGAGGAAAGGGGCTCTCAGGAAATGATAGATGTGTCCTTGACTCCCACAGAAAAAAACCTGGGGTACTTATGCTATTGGGGGAAGGTCTTGCAATTATACAAAAAGGAGCTGATGAAAATGCCACACACGTTGGTAGGGACCTCTGTGTCTGTAATTAGCAAGCTCTTGGGATGCAGAATTACAAATGCTGAACACTCTGAATGTAAACAATATGCAGTTCTGGAGTTGGGGGTGCTGCTCAGTTGACAGAGCACTTGCCTAGCATTCATGAAGCCCTGGGCCTCGTGGCTGCACCCGTTATCCCAGCTCTTAAGAGGCAGAGTCAGGAAGAGCAGAAATACAAGGTCATCCTCAGTTACGAACCCAGTCTGAACTCAGCCTAGGCTAGAGACCCTGCTTCAAAAAAGGGGGCGAGGGCTGGAGAGATGGCTCAGTGGTTAAGAGCACTGGCTGCTCTTCCAGAGG